>APFE030275441.1:68414-88791 GCA_000404065.3 Pinus taeda
CTGAAGCCTTTGACAGGTTTAAAGAATTTAAGGCTCTCATGGAAAATCAGATAGAGAAGAAGATAAAGGTGCTGAGGATAGATAATGGTGGAGAGTTTTGCAGCAAGGAATTTGAAGAATTTTGTAAGAAGTGTGGTATAGCACAATCGAAGACTACTCCATATACACCTCAACAAAATGGAGTTGCAGAAAGAATGAATAAGATGTTGATTGAAAGGGCAAGAAGCATGCTCAGTGGTACCGGGTTAGGACAGGAATTCTAGGCAGAGGTAGTGGATACTGCATGTTACCTAGTCAACAGGTCACCTTCATCAGTGTTGGAGGATAAGACTCCATAAGAGGTATGGACTGGTAAGAAACCCTCTCTTTCACATTTGATGGTATTTGGATGTGATGCATATGTACATATTCCAAAGGAGAAACGAACCAAGTTGGATAGTAAATTTGAAAAGTGCATCTTTATTGGGTATAAGGATGGTTTAAAGGGTTATAAGCTTTGAAACCCAGTTACACGGAAGGTTGTGTACAACCAAGATGTGGTGTTCAGAGAGGTAAAATACTTTATTAAACATGAAGTCCAACCAAAGGAACCTAAGAAGATAGAGTTTGAGCTTAAGGAGGAAGAATCAGACTCTACAGCAGAGGAGGAATCAGAAGATTAAGAGCCACAAACTTTGGGTGTGAGAAGATCAGTTCGAGAAAGAAGGCAGCTAGAAAGGCATAATCCATTTGCTTTCTATTCAAATTTTTCTTTATCTATCACTGACGATGACCCCAAAACTGTGAAGAAAGCAGTAGATTCAGAGGATGGAAAACTATGGAAAGAGGCCATGGTTGATGAAATGGCATATTTGCACAAAAATGATGCTTGGGATCTGGTGGAGTTGTCGGCTAGAAGGAAACCCATTAGTAGAAAATGGGTTTTCAAGAAGAAGACAAATGCAGAAGGAAAGGTGGAGAAATGCAAAGCTCGATTGGTAGCAAAAGGTTATTTCCAGGTGCCGGGAATTGATTTTGGTGATATTTTTTCTCCTGTTGCCAAGGTAAATTCTATTAGATTACTTTTATCTGTTGCTACTGCTTTTGATTTTGCGGTAGAACAGATGGATGTGAAGATGACATTTCTTTACAGGGATCTGGAAGAGGAAATCTACATGAAGAAACCTGAAGGCTTTGCAGTGAAGGGTAAGAATGAACTAGTATGCAAGTTCATGAAGTCTCTGTATGGGTAAAAAACAGTCACCAAGGATGTGGTATCATAAATTTGATACAATTATATGGGGACTTGGCTTCACTAGAAGTAAAGCAAATCATTGTGTGTATTTTAATTTAATTAGTGACCATGTTATTTATCTGGTCTTGTATGTGGATGATATGTTGCTGGTTGGAAATGAAAAAGAAATTATCCAAGATTTGAAGACCCAATTGTCCTCCAAATTCGACATGAAAGATCTTGGTGCTGCAAACTACATTTTGGGCATGGAAATTAAAAGAGACTGGGAAAAGAGGAAGCTTTGGTTAAACCAAAGGAAGTATGTAGAAACAATGTTGCAGAGGTTTAATATGCAGGATAGTAAACCGGTGAAGGTTCCTATTCCTGTAAGTGTGAGCCTTGAGGTTATCTGTTGAACAATGTCCCAAGACACAAGAAGAGGAAGAGGACATGTCCCATGTTCCATATGCAAGTGCAGTTGATAGCTTGATGTATGCAATTGTCTGTACTAGACCAGACATTGCACATGCAGTGGGAGTATTGAGCAGGTTTATGTCAAAACTAGGTAAGGAGCACTGGACAGTGGTGAAGCGGGTTTTTAGGTATTTGCGTGGCACTAGTGATTATGGTTTGTGCTACCAAGGAAGATCAGGATTGGACAGAATGTTGGATATTCGTGGCTTTGTTGATGTAGAATGGGCTGGAGATCTAGATCAAAGAAGATCTACAAGTGGGTATGTGTTTAACTTATTTGAAGGTGCAGTCAATTGGATGAGTAAGAAACAATCTGTAGTCACACTATCAACTACAGAGGCAGAATACATGGCAGCCACTCATGCAAGCAAGGAAGCAGTTTGGTTGCAAAGATTGTGTTCAAGTATGGGGTTAGTACAGGGAGTTATAAGGATAGACTGTGACAGCCAAAGTGCAATTTTCCTTGCAAAGAACCCTGCTTATCATTCAAAGACAAAGCACATTGATGTTCAGTATCACTTTGTGAGGGATATGATAGAAGACAAAAAGGTGTGCTGGTAAAGGTGGACACTTTGAAGAATACTGCAGATGCATTGACAAAATCTGTGAGCTCTGAGAAGTTCTCTTGGTGTAGAGAAACAATGGGCATTTCAGGCTGGAAAAATGACTAAGCTCTCCTGTGGCCCCCTGTGGAAAGAAAACAACAAGTGGGAGAATGTTGGGTTGTGTTATATTCTTTCCACAACTAGCCCACGTAGTTAACCGGGGGGTTAGAGGGGGGGCGGAGCCCCCCTTCGTTGCGCCAATTGTGTAGCGGGGGGGTCGTAGGGGTTTTGAGGCATACCCATAACCCACTTTATGGGGTCCGGGGTAGTTCCCCAGAAAATTTTGGTTTTGGACCCTATGTTAGGTTGGGTGGACCCACCTATGGTTTTGTGCATGATTTTTGCACTTGTTTTTTGGACGCAATGGTTTTCAGTCTATGGTTTGGATGCTTCAGCATTTATAAATATGTATTATAACATTGAAAGGAACATAATGAAAAATCAAGCTGGTAGTCCCAGTTTTGGGATCTAGGGGAAATCTGTGTATATGTGTTTTATGTGTTATGCTCTCACATTGTTTATTTTCCGTGTTTTAGAATTCGTATGGAGGTAATTTCTGTACAGGATTAAAACCTACAGTATATATATATATATTGTAACATTGAAAGGAATATAATGAAAAATCAGTTTGGTAGTCTCATTTTTGGGATCCAAGGGAAAATATCTGTGTATATTTGTTTTACGTGTTATTCTCTCGCCATTTTTTTTTTGAATTCATATGTAGGTAATTTATGTACGGGGTCAAAACCTACATTTGGTATCAGAGCTGCTTTGGCTTCAAGGGGACACCTTTTCTGCTGAGGGGTTTTGCTCGGGCCTATGGTAGACCCTGTTCAGTGGGAGATTTGTAGGATCGATTCTGGTGGTGAAACAAGATGGCGAGCAGTGGAAAGATAGAGATTGAGAAATTTAATGGTCAGAGTTTTGAGTTGTGAAAATTCAAGATGGAGGATCTGTTGGTGGATAAAGATCAGTGGATCGCAGTTGAAGAATAAAAGAAATTGGATCAGAAGGCAAAGAGAACAATACGATTATGTGTCTCAATTTCAATATTGCTGAATGTATCAGGGGAAGCTACGACAAAGATTTGTGGAACAAGTTAGGGATTTTGTACCAATCTAAGTCTTTAGTGAATAAACTACTCCTACAGAATAACTTGTATAACTTGAGGATAAAATATGGAGACTCGATGACAGAGCATATGAATGCATTTAATATTGTGTCAAGCCAATTATTTTTTGTTGATATTAAAATTTTAGATGAGGATAAGTGCATTAGTTTGTTGTGTTCTCTACTAGATTCGTCGGATAGTTTGGTTATTGCAATAGGTAGCAATGCAACTACCTTGCAGTTTGATGAAATAGTCTCATCCTTTCTAACGGAGAAGATGAGATGGAAAAATATGGAGATCCAGAATGGTGATGCCTTGTTTGTACGAGGACAGTACTAGAATAAAAACAGAAATAAGTCCTCGAGTGGAAGATCTAAATCTCTAGGAAAATTTGTAAAGGTGCTCTGGAAATGCGGAAAAGAAGGGCACTACAAAAGGGACTATAAATCTAAAGGTCATAACAAAGGAAAGGGATCTAATGATGCTCCTTTTGCATAGGCGAAAACCAACTCAGATGAAGGTGGAGATGTGTACTTGGCTTCTTCTTCAAGTACACATGTAGATCATGAGGCATGGTTGATTGACTCAGGTGCATCCTTTCACTTCACTCCCCATAGAGAGTGGTTCTACGAGTATGAGATATATGATGGTGGTGAAGTATTCTTAGGGGATGAAAAGAAGGATAGAATCGTTGGTCACAGAAAAGTCAAGTTGAAGTTGCAAGGTGGAAGGATTTGAAAACTTCTAGGTGTTCTTCATATTCCTGCATTAGCCATAAATATGATTTTTGTAAGCATGTTGGATGATGCAAGTGTAAAAACAATGTTCGAGAAAGATACCTGCAAGATGGTTCAGGGAGCACTGGTATTGATGCAAGGATTTTGAATTGGAAATTTGTACAAGCTGCAGGCTAATACTATTATTAATGGGTGCAATAGTTCTGTGGTTCTTGAAAGTGGAGAATAAAATCTAGTGGTCTCTGGAGAAAATACCATGCTATGGCATCAAAGGATTGGACATATTGGAGAGAAGGGCCTTCAAATACTTCATGCTAAAGGTATGGTATAAGGTATGACTAATAGCTCTCTCGATTTTTGTTTTTGTGAAAATTGTGTATATGGGAAGCATAATAGGGTGAGTTTCCCCTCTGGTGGTAAGAAGGTGAAAAAAATATTACAGCTTGTGCACAGTGTTGTGTTTGGACATGTGAAAGTTCCATAATTGGGTAAGTCTATGTAATATTTATCATTTATAGATGACTTCTCAAGGAATACATGGATATATTTCCTCAAGAAGAAATTTGAAGTCTTTGATAGGTTTAAATAATTTAAGGCTCTAGTGGAAAATTAGATAGAGAATAAGATAAAGGTGTTGAGGACAGATAACAGTGGAGAGTTTTGCAAGAAAGAATTTGAAGAGTTCTGTAAGAAGTGTGACATAGCACGAAAAAATACTACTCCATACACACCTCAATAAAATGGAGTTGCAGAAAGAATGAACAAGACTTTGATGGAAAGGGCAAGAAGCATCCTCAGTGGTGCTAGGTTAGGACAGGAATTCTAGGCAGAGGTGGTGGAGACTGGATGTTACCTAGTCAATAGATCACCTTCATCAATGTTGGAGGATAAGAATCCACAAGAGGTATGGACTGGTAAGAAACCTTCTCTTTCACATCTGAGGGTATTTGGATGTGATGCATATGTACATGTTTCAAAGGAGAAAAGAGCAAAGTTGGATAGTAAATCTGAAAAGTGCATCTTTTGGGTATAAGGATGGTTTAAAGGTTTATAAGCTTTGGAACCCAGTAACAAGGAAGGTTTTGTAAAATCGAAGTGTGGTGTTCAGAGAAGTGAAAGATGTTATTAAAAATGAAGGCCATCCAAAGGAACTTGAGAAGATAGAGTTTGAGCTTAAGAAGGAAGAATTTGACTCTACAGAAGAAGAGGAATCAGAAGATGAAGAGACATAAACTCCATTTGTGAGAATATCAGTTCGAGAAAGAAGGTAGCCAGAAAGGTATAGCCCATATGAGTTATATTTAAATTTTTCTTTATCTATTATTGATGATGATCCCAGAATTGTGAAGGAAGCAGTAGATTCATAGGATGGAAAACTCTGGAAAGAGGCCATGGTTAATTAAATGAAATCTTTGCACAAAAATGAGGCTTGGGATCTGGTGGAGTTGCCAGCTTGAAGGAAACCCATTGGCAACAAATGGATGTTCAAGAAGAAGATGAATGTAGAAGGAAAGGTGGAGAAGTACAAAGCTCAGTTGGTAGCAAAAGGTTATTCGTAGGTGCAGGGAATTGATTTTGGTGATAGTTTTTCTCCTATTACCAAGGTAGCTTCTATTAGATTACTTTTATTTATTTCTGATGCTTTTGATTTTGAGGTAGAATAGATGGCTATGAAGACAAAATTTCTTCACAAGGATTTGGAAGAAGAGATCTACTTGAAGCAAATTGAAGGCTTTGCAGTGAAGGGTAAGAAAGAACTGGCATGCAAGTTAAAAAAGTCTATGTATGGGTTAAAACAGTCACCAAGGATGTGGTTTCATAAATTTGATACATTTATACGGGGACATGGCTTCACCAGAAGAAAAACAGATCACTGTGTGTATTTTAAATTAATTGGTGATTTTGTTATTTATCTGGTCTTGTATGTGGATGATATGTTTCTAGTTGGAAATGACAAATAAATTATCCCGGATTTGAAGATTCAATTGTCCTCCAAATTCAACAAGAAAGATCTTGGTGCTGCAAACTATTTTTTGGGCATGGAAATTAAAAGAGATCGGGCAAAGAGCAAGCTCTGGTTAAACCAAAGGAAGTATGTCAAGACAGTACTACAGAGGTTTAATATGAAGGATAGTAAACCGGTGAAGGTTCCTATTCATGTAGGTGTGAAGGTATCTGCTGAACAGTGTCCCAAGACACAAGAAGAGGAAGAGGACATGTTCCATGTTCCATATGCAAGTGCAATTGGTAGCTTGATGTATGCGATGGTTTGTACTAGACTAGACATTGCACATGCAGTGGAAGTATTGAGGAGATTTATGTCAAAACCAGGGAAGGAGCATTGGATAGCAGTGAAGTGGGTTTTCAGATATTTGTGTGGCACTAGTGATTATGGTTTGTGCTACCAAAGAGGACCAGAATTGGATAGATTTTTGGATATCTATGGCTTTGTTGATGCAGACTAGGCTGGAGATCTGGATTAGAGAAGATCTACAAGTGGGTATGTGTTTAACCTATTTGGAGGTGCAATTAGTTGGATGAGTAAGAAACAATCTATAGTGGCACTATCAACTACAGAAGCAGAATACATGGCAACCGCTCATGCAAGCAAGGAAGAAATTTGGTTGTAGAGATTGTGTTCAAGTATGAGGTTAGTACAAGGAGCTATAAGGATAGATTGTGATAACCAAAGTGAAATTTTCTTGGAAAATAACCCTGCTTACCATTCGAAGACAAAGAACATTGATGTTCAAGATCACTTTGTGAGGGATATGATAGAAGACAAAAAGGTGTTGCTGGTAAAGGTGGATATTTTGAAGAATACTGCAGATGCATTGACAAAATCTATGAGCTCTGAGAAGTTCTCTTGGGTAGAGAAACACTAGGCATTGTGGGTCTAGATAAATAACTAAGCTCTCATGTGGAAAGAAAACAACAAGTGGGAGAATGTTGGGTTGTGTGATATTCTTTCCACGACTAGTCCCAGTAGTGAAACCAAGGGGTTAGAGGGGGGCAGTATCCCCCCTCTATGGGGTCTAGGGAAGCTCCTCGAGAAATTTTTTTTTGGACCCTATATTAGGTGGGCGAACCTAGCTATGGTTTTTCGCATGGTTTTTGCACATGGTTTTGGGCATGATGGTTTTCGGCCCATGGTATTTTGTAGATTCGGTAAAGGGAACTACGATTATGTTGTAATCCAGGGTTAATGGATTGGGGTTTATGAATGCTTCGGCATGTATATATATATGTATTGTAATGTTCAAAGGAATATAATGAAAAATCAATCTGGTAGTCTCAGTTTTTGGATCCAGGGAAAAACTTTGTATATATTTTTTTTATGTGTTATGCTCTCGCCATTGTTTATTTTTTGTTTTTTGTTTTTTTTTTTGAATTTGTATGCAAGTAATTTTTTTACAGGGTTAAAACCTACAAGGTACACCAGCCCTTAAGGTATGATGTCGATGTGCTGAGTTGATTGTTTGAAAGTGTATAGTTTTCCAAGTTGGATAGGTTTGTATTGGGCATCTTAAGTTTGTTGGAAGGAAACAAGTAGGTGCTCAAAGTAGCCCTAGATCAATTTCCAAGAAGGACATTGACAAATATAAGGAGGGTGAAGGTTGGAGACTCTAGTGTTGACACCTTGAAGGACTAAGGATAACTAAGTGAATTAACCCAACATTAGGGGATTTTTGAGGTCTAAAATGGGCCTCCTAAGGAAATTATAAAATAATAGTGGAAATAATAAAATAAGATTATATTACATCATCAAATTTTAGAGGGGAAAATGAAAAAACTATTATTTTAGCTCGTATTTTCAACTTATCTCCATATGGGTTTACACAAATTTCAAGCGAAAACACTCGTTAGATGCAGAATTTGGTTCCTCGTCCAAGGAGTACCCATGTTGCATACTTTCGATGGACCCGACTACATGAAAAATGAGAAATACATGAAAAAACATGATTACAATCACGTTTTTCATGTATTTCTCATTTTTCAGGTTGCAGGGTCCATCGAACGTATGCAACATGGGTACTCCTTGGATGAGGAATTAAATTTTGTATCCAACAAGTACTCCCGCAAGAAATTTGAGTAAATACTTAGGGAGATAAGTTGAAAATATGAGTTGAATAAGTAGTTTTATTATTTTATTATTTTTTAATCTTTGTACTTTTTTACTCCAAAAATGGTGAATCATCCCCCATGGTTGACATCATCATCTTGAATCCTATTGGTTCTTATAAATTTTATTTTGGTTGTACATTTTTCTTAGGAGGCCCATTTGAGACCTCAAAAATCCCCTAATGGTTAATTTTTGGAGAAGGACATCTTGTAATGATAGGTGGAAGCCCTTCGACCCAAAGTGTGTCTTCGTTGGAGTAGTACAGGAAAGAAATAGAGGGAAGAAGTCCAAAAGGAGCTGGGGAGCAGTAGTGGAAAATTGAGAGTTGTTCATAAACAAAATTTTGAACAACTCAACGAAAGACCCTATGTGTTGATGCATTGATGTACAAATGACCAACTAAATGGTAGATTGGTGAGCTGTGTTCAGTGACTTAAATTAGTAGCACCAGTGATAGAGGCAATGTTTCAGATTGGGAGGATAAGGACCAATATTTGTGTTCAAGGTATGATCAAGGCAACTGTGAAGTCGACTACATCAGCTAAACGATCAATGTATCTTGTTTTTGTATTCTTATACCAGTGGACATATGAGGGCCATTATCCCTAGAATGAGAGCCCTTGATAGTTGTATTACAGTTTGTTAATATAACGAAGTTGGGTTGTTGAAAATTGTAAAAGATTGTCTATATTTTTGCACTAAATGATTTAGTGTTATTTATATTCCACTATGCAAAGTAGTTTGTTGTGGTATATTGGATTGGTAGTGTTAATGATTTTAAAACCCTAAATCAGATCCTATTACCATGGAAAACAAATAATACCATCATAAGTGTGTTTCATTGGGATGAAATGGGCACTTTTGGTCAACTTATCAATTACAACCAAGATGGTCTTGTTCCTTTGTGATGTGAGTGGAAAAGCCACAATTAAATCCATGAGAATGACCTCCCATTTAGAAATATAGATGCCATTCAGTTGTAGGATTCTTGCTCGATGGTAATTATTAACCTCCACTCACTGAAATTAAAGGCACTTGGAAACAAATTGGACCACATCACAATTCATGCATATCCAAAGGAGAAGTTTTTTCATGTCTACATGTATCTTCTTCATGCCAAGATGCACACTATAAAATGATATATGTGACTCCTCATGGATGGTTCTTCATATACACCCTTCCTTAGGGATGTACGACATTATCCCTTGAAATCTCAATAGTCCATCTAGCCCAAGGGAATAGCCCTCAATCTTTGGTTCTATTCACTTCCCAATTTAGGTTGTTGATGTAACCTTCTGTTATCACAAAAAATTGACCATCTAGCCATAATTTACTATATGGATTGAAGTACACCATGTAGGGCCAATTTTACCATAGCAAAATTGATTTCACTATAAGAAATTACTTAATAAACCACATTTGTTAAGTTATTTCTGGTTAAACCCATGAACAATAATTAAATAAATCATTATTTATTTAATTATCTTCTAGGAATAAATAATTAGACCATTGTTTAACTAATATTCCTTATCATATTTGACCAAGTTATGAGAAATAAATAGATAAATCATTAATTATCTTATTTTTCTCTAGGAATAATTAATTAATCATTAATTAGTTATTATTCCTTGTCAAGTGTGACTAAATCCCCTAGGAATACTTAAATAAATCATTATTTTTTTATTATTCCTTAACCATATTTCTTGAGATGATAAATAAATCATTTATTTATTTATTATTTCTAAATAAAAGTTTAAATACTTTTCCCTCCAACCAAATATAATAAAATATTCCAAATGGTTAATTCTATAATTTGGTTAATAATATTTTATTATTTCCCATTATTAAAAAATAACCTAATATTTTGTTATAAATAGAAGGGTTTTACACTCATTCTTCACTTTTGATTATTTTCATTTTTGCACTCAGTGTTGTAGCTCTGATTATTATCATTGTTGCACATCATTTTCTTTTCCATTTAAGTTCTCATTGAGCTCAAACATTTTGTTCGCTGAGTTTTACACATTACAGAGGAGAGAGACTCTACAAAAAGCTGAAGACATTGAGGATAGCCAAGAACCCATCCCATAGAAGTGGACTGGTAACATTATTTGTTCCCTTCATAGATGTCAATAAAATATATTCTTTATATATTTGGTTTCCATTGGATTATTGGAGCTACTTATGCTTATTTTCCTATTCCATTATGTTGTTTAACTATTTCTCTTGCATAGATCAAGGCTTTGGCAGGTTTTGTTTCTATCATTTGTTGCATATCTACACTGTTTAACATCCATTTTTACTATTGAGACTATTTATCATCCATAGTCTAAAGTGATTTCTTTTCGTACACCTTCGAGAAGAAAAAACCCCAACACCTTCAGATACCAATTATCTTCAAAGAGTTTCTCTAACACACACTCCCACAAATTGACCCTCAAGGGTATTAGGGAGAAGGTCCATGGTCTCCTTCTTAGTGCACCAACCACCACATTCTCCTTTACCTTAATGTATGAAATGTAATACTCCCTCCCACCCCCTTGTCCCATCTCAGATTGTGTGATATGTTATTTTATTTCTTTAACCCAACCTGATGAGCCCCATAAATGGGTAATTATATGGGCTCATTCAGCCTCCTAATCCGACTTAATCCACCATTCTCATTAGTTTATTGCATGGTTTTTATTATATTTATGCTAATAGAGTGAATTGGGTTAGTCATTATGCCAAAAAGTCTAATGTGTGCTTTATGCAGATTTTTGGTCAATTTAGAGACAAAATCAAAGGTTTTAATGAGCACTTGGCAGCCAAATTCATGGAAGAACAAGGGAGAGGATTTGTAGGAAGATGTCCCCTTCATTTATGAGCCCTTACCTTGAATTCACCACCAGAATCTCAGAGTTCAAGGGCCACCACATCGATTATCACAAGGGCAGCCAAGCAAGGGCTAGTAAAGTTGATGTTAACTGCAAGTTTTGGCAGTCGAGTTCCTCAAGTTTAGGAGGACCGTTTGGGTCCTCAATTTGTATAAATAAGAAGGCTTAGGGCCTCATTTTAGTTAGTCAGTTTGTAGTTTTATTTTAGGAGGAGTTAGTCAAATGTTAGTTAGATTTTAGTCAGTAGGTTAGCTCTGCATTTCAACACATTTTCAAGCTTTTTCTTGTAGATAGTTTTTGGGATGTAACTATTATTTCTTGCTCAATAAAGATAAATCCAGCTTTGCACCAGCTCTAATCTCTCTTAGGAGGCTTTAGCTCTTAGGGTTGGGCCCAACCCAAGTGCCCAGTACCTCCTTTGTGTACTTTTATGTGTCTTTGTTGCATTCTTAGAATAAATTATGTTATTTAGGTTAAGATCTTACTTTGTGTTTTTGATGATTAAAATATATTTTCATGCTCCAGGTTGATTTGACAGTTTGGTGAGGGAAAACATCTTCAAAAAAGGCCATCAAGAAACAGTTTGGTTAAGATCTCACCTCTCCCTCCTTGGGACCATGAGATGAGACCAAGGTGTCCTTGCTGCCACAAAAACATTGTTCTTGCTTCTTCATGCAATTGCTAGTGTTAGATTCTTAGTTGCAAAAGTTGGTACTAGTTGTGATTACATGCTTAGATCCATTCTTGCTTAGCTTTCATAGTTATCTTACATGGTTTTCTACCAATAAACTTCTGCTCATCATGCTTATGGTTTCTAGGTCGAATTAGGTCAAAATAGCTAGATCTTTGGTTTTCTTAGTCTTTGTTGATTAGTTTTGGAAAATAACGTGCAGAACACCTGTGATACCTCCCTGCCTACCCTTCCTCGATCAATACAACCTGCTCCATCACCTAACTCAGATTCTTGCCCTTTGTTTGCCACATTTTCTCACTTTGCCCTAATTTCTACATCCTTCTGCAACATTGGTTCTTCTATCTTCGAACAAACCTAATCACCTTAATCACTCCTCAGCCTCATTCACCAAGTCCTAGACCTCTTCACACCATCATCTAACTTCTATGCCCACTTCTCCACCTTTCTTCCACCATCAGCCCTTCAAAATTCCCTTTCGGAACATCCTGTAGAACCCCTGCAGACTTCCTGTAGAATATCACGAAAGCTGTTTCTTGAGATCCAAACACTGTGAAACTCTTTGGAAGAGTGCTAGGGACCCCTTAGGCCCTCTTCTCACCTTCCCAACGTCCTGCAAGCATTTCCTTTCACCAATCAACCTCTGCACAGAAAAAATAGTCAAAGCACATGCATAATAACTCTGCGAAATTACTCAAAAATGAAAAAAGATGCTTTCTTCATATTTTTCTTTAGAAGTAGCTTAGTCACATGAATTTTACCTTTCTATAATTCAATGGCATCCATTTTTGTAGCTTTCATCCTTTTACTTGCACCAGTAGGGTTAGTCGGTAAAACAAGGGTTTGCTAGGGTTTGCATTTCCTTTCAGCTTTTCGCTCCTTTCTGCAAGTAGACTAGCCTCTGTTGAGTTAGCTTTCATCCATCACAATTAAAAGCTTCTTCTAAGAGCTCATAGAAGTTGGCTTAAGCTCCTAGTGGACTTGTGCCAGCTGATCCAGTGACAGCTTGCGGCAAGAGCTAGTACTTGTGCATATAGCACCGTCGCTTCCAAGTTTGTTACGAACTACCGGGTTGATAAAAGTAAAGAAGGGAGTCCCAGGAGTTGCAGCATTATTGCTGCAATACTAGAGCCCACCACAATCCCCAAGGTTTTTTTATGGATATGGGTTACAAAAACCTCTTTTTCCCAAAGTCTTAAAATAAAAAATGAACACCACTATCATGTTTAGCTCATTAAAAGCTTTCCGGCGATGTAAATTTCACCACAATCTGACTTCCAAATTAAAAGTTATGCCCATCATAATTCCATCCAATTATGTTGTTCCACACCATCAATAGGTGTCAACGTGGCATCCATGTGGTCCTTGTCATTCCCCCATGGCACAACCATGTCAACTCAACATGGTCCCATTGGATCTTTTCACTCTGACATAACTTGTTAACTCACGATTATATCTAACCTGTGGCTTATTTTACCTTTCAACCACTGAACATTCCTGAATGGATGAAATCACAAATACAAGTGGGTTATGAGGTTAATACATCCAACTCCCATGTGGGCATTTCAACATACTATCGACCCTATCTGCCACCAAATCCCCATATCTCCTGTTAGGTCCCTATAATATTAGTTTATCCGCCTTATTATTATTGTTAGCTTATCCCCCTTATTGTTATTTTTGTGCCCATGTAGCCCCCACATTGTTATTGTTGTTTCCCCCTAGAAGCCCACTATTGTTATTGATGTGCCCTTGCATTATTATTGTTACATAGGATTTGATTATTGTGACCCATTAGAATCCTATATATACAAAGGAGGCCTTTTAATTTGTATCATCCAAGAATTATTCATTTCTATAATGTAAATGAGGTTTCCCCCTTGAAGAGGATAAATTTTAAGTCGTTGATCTATCTATTTGTGAGATGGTTACATAAAATTTGGTATCATAGCTTTCGATTCTAGGGTTTCACTGCTTCAAACACGTCATCGTGGGATTTTCACTATACCTTTTTTATATGAAGCTTGAGAAGATAAAATTGTGATCACGTAGAACCAAAATCTTGGTGAATGTTGTGCAATATTTCAGATCTTGGTTTGCTATATTTTATGAGCTATTGTCCAAATAAGTTAGGGTTTTTTCATGCACTTGATTTCAGTCTCAAACAAGTGATTGACTGAAAACTATCATAACTTTCTCTTCAAGCATCATATTCGAATTTCATAAAATGTGATAGAAAAGAGAATGGATTGTAGTTTCTTGTTTATCAATTTTAGGTCTGAACGCTGAAATAATGACACGTGGAATTACGTATAAGTTCACTCTACTAAAATGTCCATGATTAGGTCATTGTGGGAGGTTTGAAATACCATTATCTTGAAGAATCCAATTTTGGTTTGACTTGTGACGTTGGAAATAAGACTCAGAGGGATAAAATAAGAAGGAATTTCAAACCTTATAGATCTGAAATTATAGAGTTACAAAGGTTCAAAGATTGAGCTCCTAAAAGTAAGGAAAAATGTGTATTTAGAAAAACAAATTGCATAACTTTTTTTTGAAAAATTAGATTGAAGTGATCCCAAGGGAATATTGAAGCATATATATTAGTATTGGGTTCTAAAATTCCTCCAAAAGAAAATAATTCTACACCCATTAAACCCTTAGAAAATCTACTATGATGCATGAAGAGTAAGGATTGCAGCATGATATATCAAAATTACGGGACCAAGTGCAAACAATTTTGCTCTCACAAAGAGAAACCAAATATGAACTAAAAGGGAACATGGATGGTATAAAAGGAAACATGGAGGTTTTTAAAGAACACATGGATGCGATGAATGTCAAGTTGGAAGGGTTGACAAAGTTGTTGCAAGAAAGGCTTCCCCGCGGTGACAAGGTAATCCATGAAAATTATGATGAGGACAAAAGGAATATGAATTATGATTTAAGAGAATACAATGTGGGGTTTAAGAACCACCACATTCCAAATATAGACATGAGGAAATTTTATAGCAAGGTTTTGTTAACAAGGATACTACAAATGGAGAAATATTTTGATCTATGGGATGTGCAACCCTTACAAAAGGTACATATTACATCTTTCTATTTAGAATCCAACCATTTTGTATGGTATAGATGGATTTTTTATCATAAACCACTTGTCACCTGGTCAATTTTTAAGGAGGAAATGATAGCACATTATGAATATACATAGAGCAAAACCTTCTTTATCCAATTGATAAATCTCAAACAAAAGGGTTCAATGGTGGAGCACATTGAAGAATTCCAAAAATTGAATATTAGGGTAACCAATATTCTAGAGGAGAATAAGATTGATGTCTTCATAGGGAATTCAAAATATAACATCCAACATGACGTTCGCCTTTAGGAACTTGATTAATTGGAGATGGCATTTAGGTTGGCAAGAAAAGTTGAAAGAAAAATTATGGCAACAAGGAATTCTACCACTCACAACTATAAATATGGAAGTGTTGCTCCTAGCCTTCCACAACCTACAAGGTTGACACCATAAAAATTAGAATAAAAAATAACAAAAGGGCTTTGTTACAGTTGTGATAGAAAATACACTAAAGGCGATAAGTGTGCCGAGAATAAATTATTCTACATATATTGTGAAAAGGAGGAAGAAAAATAACAATAAACATCAAAAGAGGAGGATATACACTAGGAACTAATCCCAAAGAAGGAAGAAATGAATCCGACCATATCTTGTAATGCATTGGAAGGAATTACCACTCCTTAAACTCTCAAGATAGAAGGTTATACCAAGAATAAAAGGGTGATAATGTTGATTGATTTAGGTAGTACCCATAATTTAATTCATTGTAAGATAGAAAAGGAATTGAATTTCTTCCTATATCCAGCACTAGAGTGTCAATTGATGGTTAAAAATGGAGGAACTATAAATTTCTCTAGAAAGTGCCATAATATCAAGATAACCATGGTGGAATATGTATTCAATAGTCCAATTCTTTCCATTCCAATAGGTGGTGCTGATGTTGTACTAGGAGTTCAATGGTTACAATTTTTGGGTACAATAGCTTTTAGGTTTCAAGAACTTTTCTTGAAATTATTTTGGGAAGGAAAGGAAGTTGAATTAAGGGGTATCATAGTGAAACTAGGAAAGATAATAAAATCTAATGGCATGAAAAATCTTCTAAAGAAAGAACAATGGGGTGTAATTGCACAATTATTCTCACTAGAGGTTCAAACATCGAAACCATCTATTTCTCTAGATCTCCAAAAAGCCTTGGACAATCATTCCAAGGTGTTTGAGACTCCTAATGGCCTCCCAACTATTCAGGATCATGATCATGCTATTCATTTGATACCAAGAAGTATCCCTCCAAACATTAGGCCTTACATATATCCTTATGCCGAAAAGAGTGAAATTGAACATATGGTTGTAGAAATTCGAGAGGGTGGTATAATTCAACCTAGTTAAAGTTTTTTCTCCACTCTAGTAGTATTGGTGCACAAGAAGGATGGATCATGGCATATGTTTCCGAATTATAGGGATCTCAATAAGAGCAATTTTAAATATAAATTTCTCATTCCTATCATTGATGAATTGTTGTATGAATTACATGGAGCAATTCACTTCACCAATTGGGATCTTCATTCAGGATATCATCAAATTAGAATGAAGACTGAAGGCATTCAGAAAACAACCTTCAGAACTCATGAGAGTTATTATGAATTTTTGGTCATGCCTTTTGGCCTTACTAATGCACCTTTCACATTTCAAGGTTTGATGAATTCCATTTTCAAACCCTTCCTTAAAAAAAAATTGTTATTATTTTTTGATGATATACTAATATACAACAATTATATGAAAAAAACTTAAAATGTTTCTTTGGAGTACAAAAAATGAAATATTTGGGTCATATTGTATCTCATGAGGGTGTTAAAGTATACCCTAACAAAATTAAAGGCATTAAGGAATGGAAAAAATCCCCACAACCATAAAGCATCTTCGAGGATTTATTGTGTTGACAGGGTATTATCAAAAGTCTGTTATGAATTATGGGAGAATAGCAGCACCTTCAACATAATTACTGAAGAAAGATGCATTTTCTTGGACTCCAGAAGCAACTAAGCCCTTTGAACATATTAAAGAGGCAATGTACCAAGCAATGGTCTTAGCTATGCCAAACTTAAGAAAACACTTTATTGTGGAATGTGATGCCTTTTTAGTTATGATTCAGATACCTCAGTAACCTTCAATTTTCAGCTTAGGGTTTTTCTTTTTTTCAATCTATTAATGTTGTTTACTAGCATTCTAATACTAGATCAGTCAAATTTCTAACTTCCGCAAGTTTTCTGGTTATTTCCGCAGGTCACAGGAACCAGCTGCGACAGAGACGAAATTTTTTTCTAAGACTTACTGCCTGAGAACAAATGAGAAGAAATCATACTTTTCTACCACAAAATTGAGATCTAGAGGTCCAGAGCGCACTTTCTTGCCCAAAAAGTATAATATCCCCTAGATCAGGTCAATACTCGCGATTTAGGGTTTCTGGGATTTTGCTTATATTTTTCTAGGTTTTCCCGAGAGCAATATTTTGGGTTGGTTGACCATTTTCTTGGCTTGTTTATGCCTTGATCTACTTTGGTTCACTCGTCGAAGTGGAATTTAGCCCCTTAGGGATTCTAGTATGCTTCCACATTTATAGGAGGAGTTTAGCTAAGTAAGAAGTCTGAGTTTTTGCAGAGCTGTCAGCCATATTTTCTAGATATGTACCTTCCTTTTTCAGATCTTTAAAGATAGGTTGTTTCCATCCAAATTTCCCTCTTGAACCTTTTTTGGTCATTTTCCTTAGGGTGCCAGTGTTTTCCCTAGGTTTCACACCCATATCCCTATCTTTTGCAGTGATTTTCCTCACTAGTTTTTCATTGTTGTTGCACCACTTTCCAATAGCATAGTGTCATTTGATCCCAGTCACACCAACACTTAGATATCTTGTCCCTTTTTGTGTATTTTTAGTTGATTTTGCTACCAACCAGCTGTGGTGATGTAAAATTATAAGTGCGGACACAAACAAATTCCTCTAGCCCAATAATGGGTCTAGCCACAATAGGTACATTCTATGGAATATTTCCTTAGGTTAGAACCAATTAAGAGGGCCTAACTCTTAGTTCGCTTATCCCATTTGATGATGTCCTTGCTTGCTCACTCCAGCTATCTCTCACTTCCTTCTTCAAACACCTGAAACAAGTAAACAACAACAAACAACAATCGTGATAATAGACAAATTGTAATTCAACCTACTTAACAAGTCAAGAAACATTAAGCCATGGATATGTAAGATGACAAATCATGTAGGAAATCAATCGATAGTTGCATATATTAATATCAAAGAGAGATTACAACCATTTATCTTGACGTTGCAGTCCTCCTTTGACAAGACCAGGTTACCGCACACTTCTGCTAGCATCCCATGATGGCCTCAATCCATAATATTTTTAAGGCTCTTCCCTTTAGGCTTCACTCCAAACCAAATCACACTTCTCCCTCCCACAGCTAGATAGATACAACTAGTAGTAGATTGTTGTCTACCCCAAACCAAAATAGTGTAAGCACACCAACATTAACACTTCAACACTAACACTAGCTTGTGCTTGGGAAAAATGGAGGTTTATATAGCATGAATGGATGGAAGATGGATTCTCTTCTCATGGGAGAAGGTCTTATCCCTTGAGGTAGTTCCATCATTATAGGGGAAATATGCCCAAACTGACATGCTCAACCCCATCTGGCTAAACCATTTACCAAACTTCTGTTACGAAGCTTCTAGAGCTGGAAGCTTCAGTTCCTAATTTGAAAAAATTTCCATAACAAGACCGACATGACTGAAACACAGATCAGTCACTCTGGTTGGTGCTAGGGATAGTTTTAATCTCTACACATCGGCGCAGGGGAGACAAAGGTCATTAGCGTTGGTCTTGTAAACTAGGCAAAACAAAAGTTTCAGGAGAAATGGTGCAAAAGGGAATTGATCTGCTCATGAAGAGGGACACAATGGGAGTTTCTTCATGAAGGAAAAACATGCAAGGTTCATTGTAGAGGTCCTCTAGGATCAAGGAACGGGGAATATAGGGACAATGAAAAAATGTTGTGTAACACCAACACAATGTTTGCAAACCCAGTTTGGGTGGGGTTTTAGATAGTTGATTTGTTGTTCATTTTTTGTTTTTAATTTTAGTTTATTTCAACAATCTTTTTCTTTTTCCAAACATGATCTGGGCTTAGTTAATAAACACACTTGCACACACAAGCACACCTTAAGAGAAGGACGGTTGGTTTACACTACCAAGCCAAGACTTAACTTAATTAATTTATCTCCCCAAATAGAGAGAAAGACATTTTGTTTATCTCCCTTCACCATTTCCGTGTCACTTGTGTCTTGTAACCATTACGTCACCAAGGAATTTCTCGCGAAAACTTTTAGGTCTTCATCCTCAGTTTCCACTTGGACGTATTACGCCTCCCCATAGGGTTTGAGTTAGTCGTCCTTCTAGTCCCCATACTGACTCTTCTTCTAGTTCATATGATTCCTTATCTGATTCCAAGCTCCCTTCACTGCATACCGTCACCATGTCAGGATCCACTCGAGGTGTAGGAAACCAATCTCATGGTGGCTCTGGTTCTATCTCGGTAGTCACATCTAGTGGAACCATTAAAGGAACCATCCTGACAACTCCTTTTCTACTTTTCATGGCTGGCTTAAGTCTCCCAGATTTTAGCCAGTTGGTTAACGACCCCATACACTAAGATGATGGTTGGCCAACTATGCCGACTAAGATTCCCTTAGGCATTCCCAAGTTTTAGGGTAATTCTAGAGAGGACCCCACCAATCACGTCCACTCCTTCCATATGTGGTGTTCTTCTAATTCCATCACCGATGACTCCATTTGTCTTCGGTTGTTCCAATGCACACTGATGAGCCCCAATTTTGGTACAATCTGGGCTCATTTTGGCCTATTTTACTTGCTCAACCATTCATCTTTATTTGCTTATGCATGCATTTCTTAGTTTATTCATGTTGTTTGTCGGAGGAAGGTTAGACACTTTATCTACGTGACTAATGCATTGTTATTCCAGGTTTTGGCATTAAAAAGGGAGCAAGAGACAATGAAAAAGGGGTAAGGAGACAATAAGGTGGCACTGCTGATTTTGTGGAAGGATGTCCACAGTCTTGGGACATTCCTCGTGATTCCCACCAAGAACTCCGAGCTCCAATCCATCTCCCCTCCGAGCTCAAGAAGTAGCCAGCTGCCCTACATGAACAGCAGTCATAAACTGTTCTACGAGAGCAGTAGTTATGACTGCCCTACAGGATCCGTAGTCAAACTCTAGTTGGACAGCCGAGCCCCTAAAATCAAGGGCAATCGGTGGCTCATCGTTTTTTTTGTATAAGTATGAAGGCCTTAGCCTTAGATGGTTGTTGAAACTCTCGCATTATCATTGTAATTTCGGAGCACAGTTCTGTTTTGTTCCTTTTTGTAAGCCAATTCGGCATGACA
>APFE030275442.1:0-30221 GCA_000404065.3 Pinus taeda
TTATTTGGACAAGAATCTCCTTACTTTAGATTTAGCCTTATGGGAATGAAGAAGGCTTCTTGCAGCATGAACTTGACAATTCTCAATCTTTGGAACTCTTGAACTTGGAACTAGCTTGTCAAAGGCAAAAGGACAAGCTTTTATAGATAGAGGAGAAGGAGTTAGGATCATCCACAATATTCATGGGATTGGCTTTATCACTAAGAAGCTTCCATGAGAGGTGGCAAACCACTTCCCTTCTATGGAGATTCGAAGCCAAACTAAACCAACTCAAGATAGATTCAGTTTAGGAGTGGGTTAGGAAGAACCTTCGAATGTTGGTTTGTTAAAAACACTACCCATTTTGGCTGGCGCGAGTGCGACTCTGAGACAGAGCGCCAGCTGGCGCGCCCTCTTTGGAGGATTTCCCCCATTGGCGTGAGTGATGCACAGTGAAACCGCGCCAATGGAAAAAGGGTTGTTTTTATGGGTATTTCGCAGAAGATGTCTTCAGGGCATATGAAGTTGATACTTAGGGGAATACAATGCAAGTGTTTCCAGGTTACGTCACTTCTCACAGGTCCCAGAATGAAGCCTCCAAGGTGCGGGAGAAGGGTTAATAGGGACGGTGACAAATTGTTGTGTAACAGGGGTTGAGATCTTTTGTTGTGACAAAGCCATCTTTAGATATGGTGTTAACAATGCGACGAGCCAAGCGCAGTGTTGTGCATCTTTCAGGGTCATGTTGGCCTTGTGAATGGTACTTTTCAACCTCTGATCCAGGTCCCATGGAGTCTCGCTAGGCATCATCGTGATCTCTTTGAATCCTACTACTGACTGTGCTTCTGTCTTTGGTCGGCTAAACTCCTTTTTCAATTATGGATATCTGTTATCCCCGCTGTTGGGTTGGTGCTTGAATACTTCATGTACCATGTTAATGCTCGGTCCTGTAGTGCACTGATTAAGATGGATTTCTTGATGTCATCATCCAGGACTTGCTGCGCATTCCATACTAATGTTAGCACAAACCAAAATTGTTTCGGGTCTTTGCCTCTGTTATCACTGAAACAGCTTGCCAAACACACAGGAAGTCAGAGCATAAGATATGAATTCTGAGTGATTGTGTTATAACAAGGCTGTACAAGAACATTAACACAAACTACAGCTTGCCAAACATACAGGAAGTCAGAGCATTAGAAATGAATTCTGAGTGATTATGTTATAACAAGGCTGTACAAGAACATTAAGAAAATAAAACACCATCACATTTGAACAATTAATGCAAAGAGCCTTGACTTCCATGAAATGACTGTGCTTTTGTTTACTAAGTGTGTGAGACTCCATAGCCCAATGAAGACCAAATTCGATGTGTGTCCAACCAGCTTTATTTTCATAAGTGTGTGAAGAGTTAGCCCTCTGTTGTTGTGATTAATTCTTATCAAAAGTTTGTGAGAGAGCCCTCTCTGACCAAGGAGGCTAATCTTTGGTCTAAAGCCTGGTCTGAAACAGTTGCATAAGATCTCACTAGGTTGCAGCCCTTAGTGTGTGATTTTGTGACAACAGCCTCCAACTCCCTTAAATACAGGTAACTAAATTGCATTCACCATTGCTACTCTTAATATATCACTATCCCTGGTTTTCTCAAATTTTTCAACGTTCTTTCTTTATTGGGTCCCCGCATTCCACACCTAAAAACCCTTTAGGCAAATCTTGGTCCCAACAACGGAACCATTTGTTGGCTTGTTTGGGCCTGACCCAGGTTCGAAAGAGTTATTTAGCCAAACAAATCCTGCAGCTATCGGCCCTTTCAGCAACAACCTGCAGAGCGCGAACTGAGGTCTCACCCGAGGTAGCAGGAGAGGGTGTTGGAACCAGGTTTGTGCACCCTAGAGATGTTTGGATGTGTACTAGGGGTTCGTGCACTGTTCTATAACTTTGCATTGCTTGAACTTCGCGTTGATGCAGGGTGATTATAATTTTATTATTCATGTGCTATTCTACTTTAAGGAAGAAATTATGATTCAGAACTATTCAACAGGGTCTTTAAGTAGACCTTTAACCAACATAATTTATTTGTGTACAAATTGAACCCAGATTCGCATACATTCATCACATTTGCATTAACCAGATATAGAAAGGTAAACCATAAAGATAGATGCGCGATAATACATAATTACAAAAGCAAACTTTTCTTTATTATTATTCTTCACCTATACATCCAGATCTACCCTACGCACTCAGCTGCAGGGGTCTGCGCACACAGATGCGGACTTTCTAGGCCTCTGTGCACACAGCTGCAGAGCCTCTACCTCCTACCTAAACCCTCGACTCGGACTTACAGACACTTTCAGACTATCTTCCTTAAGAACCCATTACATCTTCTCTTCCAAAAGAACTGCCTTTCCCTCATAGAGTCGCACTCTATTTATAACATTCCCTGGCCCGCGCTCCTTGCACAGGCCAACTCTATTTACATTACTTTTTATTATTTTCGAGTGGACTACCCTTTGACTCAATCTATTACAATTCGCACTCTGCGTGTTCAATGGATTCTTTATCCTAAATTTACCTAAAATGTCCAGCTTCACACCCTGTAATCGTTGCACGGTGCTTCCATTACCCAACAGGAAGGTAGGACATAAGCTAATTTGAAGAAGCATGGTAAAATTCTTTCTGCCTGGAGTGAATTTATTTCTGCCATTAAAAAATAGTTCTATCCACTAGCTTATATGTAGCAAGCTATGATGAGTTGGCAAACTCTTCACCAATTAAAGAAACAAAGTGTACAAAGCTATACCCAGGAATTTAGAAAAAGAGCTTTAATTATAGACATTTCTTTAGACTCGCCTGAAACTTTGGTGAAGTATATAGGTGGTCTACATAGTTATTTAAGGCACACCATTCTCATGTTTAACCCTACTAGCATAGAGGAGGTATCTATTCAGGCTACACATCTAGAGGCTCGAGGCAAGAATGTGAACCCAGAGATTGGGGGATCATGAAAACCCACTGCAAGCAAGAACAAGGAAAAGAGGAAGCAGAAATGGAAAGAGAGGAAGGTAAATGTTGTACAGAAAGCCAAACCTTCATGCACTGACTACAAGAAGGATGGACATGATGATGAACATTGTTTGTCTTTACATCCGAAGCTGAAACCCAAGAAGTTCGATGGCAAGAAGAAGAAGGTTGTTGCTGCTATTCAGAAATATTTGGGGTCAGACTCAGGTGATGAGACAACAGTCACAACTACAGGTATAAAAGGTAAAATTTCTGAAGCATCTACTAGTAATTCTGCACAAACTATTGATAGTGAAGAAAATGAGAGGAAAAGACATGACCTTTTTCATATTAGAGTTATTTCCAAGCATCAAAATATTGATACTTTATTTGATAGTGGCTCACAAGTAAACTTGATTTCTGAAGCAATTGTAAAGAAGTTGGGATTACTAACCACACCTCACAAGAAGCCATATCCATTAGGTTGGGTATGTGATAAAGCAAAGCTACAAGTGACTAGTCAATGTAAACTTAGATTTGCCATTGGTTCAACATTTGTAGATGAGGTTGAGTTAGATGTAATTCCCTTGGATATATGTGGTATTGTTTTAGGAAGTCCTTACATGTATGATAGAAAAGCCATTTTCTATAGAGCTGAAAATAAGTATCAACTCCTTAAATATAGAATAGAATATATTGTAAGAGCTCATAAACTCAAGAATAATTATACTCTCAAAAACTAAGGGCAGATGAAAAGAATTGTAAATTCATGCAAGCAATTTTTACTGATGGTTGTAAAGGAAAAGAAACTTGATAAAACCAATATATTTGAGGGCTATGATGCTAAACAGAAAGTTAATTTAGAAAAAGTTGTTTCAGAATATGATATCCTTTTTCAAGAACCTAAAGGTCTGTCACCCAAAAGGGAAATTGTACATGATACTCATTTGCAGCAAGATGCTCCATTGCCTAACATCGCAATGTACAGGTTATCTGCTTTAGAGAATGCAGATATCAAGAAGCAGGTACAGGAGCTGCTCAAAAAAGGGTTCATAAGACCAAGCACATCACCATGTGGATCTCCAATTGTGTTGGTGAGGAAGAAAGATGGTTCGTGGAGGATGTGCATTGATTACAGAGCACTGAATAAAATAACGATCAAGAATCATTACCCCCTTCCTCGCATTGGTGATCTATTGGATCAACTGAAAGAAGTTGTTTACTTTTCCAAGTTGGACTTGCGTAGTGGTTCCCATCAAGTCAAAGTAGCAGAGCAAGATGCATGGAAGACTGCTTTGAAAACAAAGCAAGGGTTGTATGAATGGCTAATTATGCCTTTTGGCTTAACTAATGCTCTTGCCACTTTCATGAGAGTTATGAATGATGTACTCCGACCTTTTATTGATGATTTTGTAATTTTATATTTAGATGACATTCTTGTTTTCAGTAAAACATGGGAAGAACATTTGAAGCATGTAAAGCAGACTCCGGATGTTTTGAAAAAAGAAAATCTCTATGTTAAGTTATCAAAATGTGAATTTGGCAAAACGTCTTTAAATTATTTGGGTCATATTGTAGGGGGTGGTGAATTGAAGATAGATCCCTCTAAGGTTGAAGTCATTGTAAACTGGCCTGAACCCAAATCTGCTACAGAAGTTAGAAGCTTCCTAGGAGCAACACAATATTGGAGAAAGTTTATTACTAACTTTTCCTTAATTGTAGTTCCCTTACATGCTTTGACAAGATTGAAGAAGGTGTTTCAGTGGGGAGGCAAATAGTAGAAAGCCTTCAACACCTTGAAAGAAAAAATTAGTACAGCACCAGTACTAGCATTGCCAGATCTTCAAAGACCATTTAAGATTGAAACAGATGCCAGTGACTATGCCAAGGGAGCAGTGTTGATGCAACATGGTAAACCCATATGCTACCATTCTGAGACATTTAATTCTGCAGTAGTTAATTATCGCACATATGATAAAGAATTGGGAACATTATTTAATGGGAAAAGAAACAATTATACATATTGATCATCAACCACTTCAGTATTTGCACTCACAAACTAAATTGTAGCAATCAAGACACTATAGGTGGATGGGTTTCCTACAGCAGTTTCATCTAGTCATCAGATATAAAAAGGGAATACACAATAAATTTGCAGATATGTTGTCCAAACCAATCATAAATGCATCTACTATACTTGAGCATAATTCAGTAATGCAAGAAGGCTACATTGAACAATATGCTCAAGATATAGATTTTAAAGATGTATATGCAACTTTATGTCATGGCAAAAAATTAGAAGAATTGGATTATTATGTTAAGGAGCAACTCTTGTATCATTTGGGAAATCTATGCATTCCAAAAACTGAAAGAGTTAACATAATTCGAGAAGCACATACTTCTATGATATCAGGTCATTTTGGTGTAAGTAAAATAGTTGCACAGCTACAAAGATTCTGTTATTGGCCAAGAATGCATGAAATAGTTTCTAGGTATATTAAAGGGTGTACCATGTGTGTTAAAAGCAAGCCCATCAATAGGAAATTAGGCTTGTACACTCCACTACCAGTACTTCCCGTCCTTGGGAAAGTGTTTCCATGGACTTTGTTGGAGGATTTCCAAAATCTAGAAAAGGTCATGACCATTTATATGTTATTGAGGATAGGTTCAGCAAAATGTGTATTTTAATACCTTATAACAAACATATTACAGCTGAACAAACAACAAAATTGTTCTTTCAGCATGTCTAGGTTCATTTTGGGTTACCCACTTCCATTGTATCTAATCGAGATTCCCGAATTGTTGGAAAATTTTGGTCAAGTCTGTGGGAATTGATGGACAACAGACTGATGAAGAGCACAGCCTTTCATCCATAGACAGATGACCAAACAGAGGTGGTCAACAGGACAGTGATCCAATTGCTCAGGGGCTATTGCAACAAGCATCCCAAGCTTTGGGATGAACATTTATGTTATGTGCAACATGCTTACAACTGTGCCAAGCATTCTTCTACACAGAGATCTCCTTTTGAGACTTGTTTTGGTTTTATACCAATGTTTCCCTTGGATTTTGTCTTTGAAAAATACATAGCAGTTGATGGACACAGTGATGTGGACAAAGTAAACAGGTTCATTGAACATATCCAAGAAATTCACTGGGCAGTGCATGGATAGCTGGAAAAGAGCCAAGCCAAGTACAAGGTAAGGCATGATAAGCATTGGATGGAGCATAACTTCCAAGTTGGTGGTCAAGTCTGGTTGCATACCAGCAAAGACAGAATGCAAGGTGAAGGGAAGAAGCTAAAGCCAATAAGGTATGGGCCTTTCAAGATACTTGAAAAAATTGGTGAGAACGCTTTCCATCTTGATTTGCCAGCTTACATGCACATCTACTCAATGGTTAATGCAGAGAATTTGAGGTTGTTTCAACCTTCATTGATTGAAGATCCTGAAGAGCAAAGTCAATTACCTTCCATTGATGATCTATTGCCTAAATATCTCAATGAGTTGCAGGAAGATACAGTTCCGGATAGGAAGGTGAGAACTATGCGCAAAGGGGATATTGAGTACCTGAGAATTGGACTCAAAGGTTCAAAACCAAGCAGCGCATGATGGATGGAAATTGGGCAAGTGAGGGAGTTGTATTCTCACTTGATCGATGCTTAAAAACAAACTTTTGGTGGTCCAAAAGCTTTTTCAGTGGGAAGGCGTGATCCAAAATGGATCCATAACATTCTCTAAGTCTTCAAAATCCAAAAACTATCACATAAGGGGAACCTTCAAAATGGTGGAAAAACACTATCGGGAGGCAAAAACACGAAGAAAATAGTAAAAATGGGTCTATCATAGGCTTGAACAGTGCATGCACAGGAGCCGTCGAATCTGGCCGATCAATGGTCCAGATCCGATCAACAAATCGTAATCGGCAGTGGCAGGCGGAGGATATCAACACGTATCATATAACAATTGCGATAGCGATTAGCGGGGTCAATGAAGACCATCGATCGTAGAATGACATCCCAAGTTGCATCACAATATCGCATCAGAAATTGTCAGTGGAGCGTTTACCAAATGGCCCGGGGGTATGTGTGATGTGCGATTGCGATCAATCACAAAGAAACATCACATCAGAGCAGCCTAATGGAGCAGGGCCGATATAAACATAACTCACGATAGTCGGACCCGATGGAAAAATAGGTGATATCTTATATATTTTGAAGTCTGAAAAATTGCATTTTCCTTTGTATTTGCGTTTTCTGCCAAATAAATAAAATACGAAGGAACTAGGATGATGCGATGAAACCAGACCCGAAAGGGGTTTATGAATGCATGTGTATAATATTTCAAGTCCGATATGGGCCGTTTTGCGGGATTTTATAGTGTTTTAATGTATTTTTAAAATAAAAAGGGAAACCTTGGAACAGTGCCGAAGTGACTTGCGATAGCGATTAAAAGGCGGACACGATAGCAGAATAGGGCAGATTTATGAAAATGTGAAGTCCGATGAATAGTGTTTGGCAGATTTTTTTCGTGTTTTGCAGCATTTCTCTGTGTAAACAGAGAATGGCCGTTTCATGGATTTCAAAGGCCCGATGCACTCATCTGTTGCAGAATAGGTGGCCACCTCCCCTAAAGACGTTATGTAATGATTATTAACGCTCAGAAGGGGGATTCGAGCGAACAGAGGCTGGGAGACAGATTGCCGAGAAGAGGAAATGGACAAACATCACAGATTGGCTTTAAAGCCACAGAGGACAGAAAACAGAGGCAAGCAGTGCTAAGACAGAGAGAAAACAGAGACAAAGAGTCAATGAGGAGAGTCTGTGTACTCAGAAAGTCTTGGGGGATCCAAGAAAGCCTTGTTGTTTTGTATCTGTTGTGGGAGACTCAAATTGAGCTCACTTTTGTAAAACTCTGCTTCTAAAGACATAATAGACAACATACATAAACACAACAAATTTAATAAGGAGTTCACCCAAAACTCCTGGGCTACATCTCCTGGTCCAACCTTCAGTGATGACCTCTAGTTAAGTATCTTTCTAGTCTCGGGGATTACCATAGGTTGTATAGGTTCACTCTATTAGATGTAGAAGGTCATGGAGGAGATAAAGGCACATTTAGAGAAATAAATAAGCCCAAAATATATTCAGGACATGTCGCATATATGACAAAGTTAATTGAAGTAAAACCATCCAATTTTGAATAAGTTTCAATCATCAACAATAGAAAGATTCCATGAATGAATAATATCAATCGATAATGAAGAATGGGGTATGGGAGATCATAATTAGGCCTAAAGACAAGTTTGTGGTAACTTCCAAGTGGCTTTACAAGATTAAACATATGGCAGATAGAAGTATTGACAAGTATAAGGAAAGATTTGTGGCTAGGGTATTCTCTCAACAAGAAGGCATCGATTATGAAGAGACATTTTCTCCAACAACATGGTATACTACTATACACTCACTTGTCTCTTTTGCAACATCGATGGGATGGAATATCCATCAAATGGATGTCAATACTATATTCTTAAATGGCACAATTAATGAAGTCTATATAGATTAACCCTTGAGATTTGAATTCAAATGTAGAGAGACTTATGTTTGTAGGTTGAAGAATGAATTATAGGGTCTTAAGCAAGAACCAAGGGCCCGATATGCTAGGATGGATGCATACCCACAAAGATTGGGCTTCACAAAGAGTTTTGTTGATCTGAATATCTACATCAAGGTTGTAAAAGGTGAGCCTATGATTATTCTTCTATATGTGGATGATATTCTCTTGACAAATGTGGAAGGTCAAATCCAAGAATGTAAGAAGCAGCTAGTTTGATGTGAAGGATATTGGGTTGATGCACTACTATTTGGGACTAGAAGTCTAACAGCGACCTGATGAGATTTATCTAGGTCAAGGGAAGTATGTGATCAAGATGTTGAAGAGGTTTTAATTGATGGATTGCAAACCAATGACAACCCCAATGATCACAAACTTGAAAAGACTAAGGAGTTTTGAATCAGGCCCAGTGGATATGACCAGTTATAGACGATTGGTTGGCTCACTCATGTACTTGGTGAATACTTGACCAAACATATGTTTTGCAATAAATCTTCTCAATCAATTTCAAGTTGAGCCGAAACATGATCATTGGATAACATCCAAGCACATTATGATATATCTATAAGGTACAATCCACTACTACCTGAAATATGAAAGAAGGAATGATGTCCATTTGATTAGATATGCAAATTCTTACTAGGGAGGAAGTGAGCAGAATGGAAGTAGAACTACCAAAGGATGTTTTAGTTTGGGATCCTCCATGATCTCATGGATGAGCAGAAACCAAGAATCAATTGCTTTTAGTAGTGTTGAGGTTGAATATATTGCAACCTATAAAGTAAGTAGAGAAGTGATGTGGTTGAGGAAGTTGTTGTCTGACTATTTTGAAGGACCAATGGACCCTACAATGATACATTTTGATAACACCAGTTGTATAAGATTGTACAAAGACCCAATTTTCATGGGAAAGACAAATCATATAAACAGTAAGTATCACTACATTCGGAAGCTAGTACAAGATGGTGTGTTGCATCTATAGTATATCTCCACTGATGAATTGGTAGGTGACAGATTGACAAAATATATTCCTAATAAGAAGCTTGTATATTTCAAAGACAAGCTTTGTCTAGTTGATATATCCTCCCTAACTGAGAGGGCGTTCCTGTATTCACTTGGGAAGACATAATGGAGGATTGGGTAAACATCTAGCATTTGATACTCTTTGACGATGAGGTAGGGCATCCAAGATAAGAGTTGTCGAGGACCGATATACTTTGAGGATTGGCTATCCAAGATAAGAATAACCTAAGAAGGACATACTCTGTGAACACACAGGTGGGTTATGTGCCTTGTTATCTCTAGCATTTTGCCCTGATCTTGTGGAGAGATAGAGTTGTTAGTCAAGGCTTTACTATGTGACATTGTTGGTTGTTATTATGCTAAAGAGATGGGATACCAATTTGAGTCTTCTTATAAGATCTCTTCATATTGAGAATGTCCATGTACCATTTATGAATACCTCCCTGGCTAAGAGGGAGTGTTGAAAAATGTGTAACTAGGTTCGATTGTCATAAATATGAAATGTACTTTTGATTCATGTATTTTGTAAAATGAAAGAAAAATCATTATTTCTAATTTTGGAGCATAGGTTTTGTTGTCACTCACTGTAAAATGTGTTTTCATCTGTCAAAAGTGTGCAAAAGAGCAGAGAGTTTGGCATTCATCTTCCAAGCCACAGAAGTGCTCAAAGCTAAATCTAACCCTATCAATTGGATGGTGCTAGAAATAATCTTTCCAAAAGTACGTGGAAGTCAAAAAATGGACTTCTGGATCAGAAGATATGGTCAGTTAAAGTTAAGGTGTTTTGTTCCCTTTGAAAGGAAAGAAAGAAGAGCATTTTAAAGTTCCCGCAAATTGGAGGTCTCACAATATCGGAGGTCAAGATCAAATCAGCAATTGGCAGTTGACGGGTCCAGGCCATATTGCATATCAGCGATCAGCATTTTCAAAGTGAGAACATTAAGAAATTTGTGATCAGCGAACGTCAATATTGTTAAATCGTTGGGATTGTGCCTTCAATGTTAAAGTGTCAGGGAGGGCCTAATGCAAATTAACGAATGATTTTATTTTAAAACTAGAACAGGACCAGGCCTTTTTTCTCTCCTCCAATGAGACGTGTGGCAACATAAGATTGGTTCTGATAAGGGACACATGGTGAATAGAGATTGGTTCCAATAAAGGACACATGGTGAACAGGATTGGCTCAGATAAATGATGCATGGCGGCACAAGATTGGCTCTGATAATGACACATGGTGACATATGATTGGTTCTGATAGGGACACGGAGTAGCCAATGTCAACATGACGTGGTAGTACAGATGGACACATTTCATGTAGTTTTTGCATTTTAAGGGGGCATATAGGGTATATCTAGGTGACACATGTCACCACTCAGGAAGTGAAACATGTCAAGGATGATGTCACATCAGAGATCACAAATCAGAGGTTAATGGATATCGACACGTTGCAGTGGTGGACATTTGAAAATTGCTGATAAAGGGCTCCAATACAAGGGACTGGAACGCGGTCACGAGAAGAGCCAAAGAACCAAGGGTGCAGGGCCGAAGGCAAAGCACAAAGAGCTATTGGTGATTGGAGAATGAGCATTGTCACAACTCCATAGTTAAATCCCCGATTGGAAACCGTCGATAAGGGGGCTCCGATTTTGTGTTAGTGCATGGTCTAGAATACCTTAAAGGACCAAGGGTGCTAAACTATTTACAAAGGAAAAATTGCCCATGAGCTAGAACAAAATGAATTAGTGTCTTAAGGCTAAGCACCAAGTCACAACCCTCGATCCTATGGTTAGAAATGTGGGAAGGTCTAAGTCAAAGAAGCTTGTCATATCAAAGATCAACAATTGATAGATTTGAATGTCGCACCACTATGAAGTTTGTGATATGGGACTTCTTTGATATTGCACTGTGGCGAGTTTACTGGGCATATCAGGCTCTAATAGTTTAATACAAGGAAGTCTAAAGAGATGGATGAGTCAAAAACTGTGACTATGTGACACCACCAAGGCCACCACAGTTGATTGCTCTTGGCTCTAGAGAGTGGGGAATTCAAGCGGTTAAAGAGGAAAGCGATAAGTGAACTGACTTAATCGTTGAGGCAGAGATGTGCCCTGAGCAGAGGCCATAACAGGAATGTCGTGGAGATATTTTCCTCTTATCATCATTCAATTTTTACCTATTTCTATTTATTCTGTATTTGTTGCATTTTAAAGAAGGAATCGAATCTTGATTGTAATTATTTGGTCAACAGAGCCATCGCACATCGAGATAGCTAGTCAATTATACAGCTGGAGCTCTAGCTGAGATATTTTGTAACTAGTTTTCAAATCTCTCCCTCTCCTTATAAATAGGGGGAAGAAACACTTAATAGAGGTTCCAAAATTTTGCACCCAAGGGGTCCAAATTTTGTGATTCCTCTTTTGGTTCTAATTGCCTGTTCATGAGGGAATTGAGTGATACATTGTTGCATGTAAATGGACTGGTGACTTGGACTCTTTAAGGATTAATGAAACTATTTTGTTGATTCCTATCAGATCAATGAGCAATATTTTTTCCTCTTTGTATTTCATTTCATGTATGTTTCTCTTCTACTAAAATTGTGCAAAGAAGCTGTTGGTTTTACTCTCTCATGGTTATATGTATGGTGTTGATTAGTATTAGTCCCTGTGTTAATTAAATATTTACTTATGTACCTGTAATGAGAAAAGATTTACTTATGTTGATCAGTGACAAGTGTGTCCATGAGTTATAGAGTATGAAACCTTAATTCGTGCTCCACAATTCCTATCATTCCCCCTCTTCAGTCTTCCATCCTCTTGCTGGAATATTTTTTCTTAGGATTTTGTATTGTTCCCATCCCTATGTATAGAATTCCTTCATTTCTCTCCTCCTCTTCATTTTACTACAACTCGAATATTAAGTTGCCTATTGTTGTGTGTCATCCACCAGAACTAGACATTTCTCTTTGAGATTAGCCTGATTTACCCCGTGAGAATTTAGATCCATGTATTTGCTTGAGTTTACCTTGATGAAGGACTATTGAACCAAGCCCCCCTTCATTATCTTTTCAAACTACGTGACAATTGGAGTGCAGCAGAAAGCCCCACTGATAATCTTCCAATGCACTCCTCTCTTTAAGATGTCCTAGGAACTGGTCTACAATCAACCCAAAGGTTGTCTCTAAGAAGATTCCTATATCTCCTAAAGCACTTGTGCTATGGGTGCTAGAAAAAGCAACAACATATTTTTGGTGTCGTTGTAGGGGAACAAATCAGAATATTTGTCCCTAGGTAAGACAAATCTTTACATTCCCTCTGTCAAATGAGCAATAGAAGTGTGGGCTGAAGATCTCTCACCTTGGCACTCCACTATCTGAATTTCATTATAAACACCTTGGTGACACAACTATTTAAATCTTAATTGTAAACACTCTGGTGACTCCACTATAAAGAACTCCTTATATAGATTTATGAAAATGGAGTTAGAAAATAAAAACCTTCGATGGCAGAACTCTCAGGTTGCTAATCCATGTTTAAATCCCCAATACATAAGGCCTCCCCTACAGATATTGCAAGGGGAGAAGAAAGAACAAAAAATATCACATTCATCCTCCACTATAAATAGAAGATGATCTAGAGGAACAAATATTGGATGCAAATAAAGTTCAGGGAAACTTATATTCCTCTTTCTCCTATAAAGAACAAGAACTCAAAACATATGTATAAGAGGAGGAGGATATTGATGCAACGTTGAACGATGATGAGATCGATGATTACTATAAGCAGTTTGTTGATTTCATGCGGGCTCAGTTGCAAAAGAAATACGATTTGCAGTCTTCTAGAAAGACATCGAGAGGGAAAGACAAAAACGAAGGTACTTCTTCCCTAGAGCCTCCTAAGCTAACTAATAAGGGAAAGGGGCTTTTAGAGCCAATTATTCAAAGGGGCCTTTAGATCCAAATTGCCTTAAACCTGAAGCCCTCAAAGAAGAGAAGTCACCCTCCCCCTCCAGGTCCATCTGTGAAAAAGAAAAGAGCCAAGTAGTCTCAGTGGTTGCCCTAACCAAGAAGATATTGGTCAACATACTTTTCAAGAAAACGAGGCAGCTACAATTTTCTCTCATCAGGTCCATGATCTAGTACCTGACTACATGGCATATTTCTTTGGCTTGCAACAGTATTTATCAATTCCAAGGTATGTGTCAAATCTTTGGTCTAAATTTATTATGGGGTGCATGCCTATTTTAGTCACTAATTTTCAAGAACACATACCTATTAGAAGGTTCATGGAGGAGATTACAAGATATGAGCATCAACAATCAAGTTGGGGGCACATGTCAAAAATTTTGTCTGGAGATTTTTCAAGGTCCATACTTGTTTTGATTTTTAAATTTCAACATCATGGAGGCATAAGGTCCATTACTTTGATGTTGGGATGGTGTCAATGGAAGGTGTACCCACTTGGGTGAATTCATCCCTATACATTAGTAGGAGTTGTACATAAACAAGTTCACTATATGAGCATTTAGTTTCCAGTTGTTAGAATTTTATTTCTGCATTTTAGTTTGATGAGGAAAGGACTCCCTGCAAATAAAGTTTTGGGTTTATATATTCATTATATTTCTTTGGCTCCATGCCCAATGGTGAATGCTACTAGTCTGCAGGTTCTTAGCACCTTGGCAGCAAGGCACTATCCACAATTGGAGCCAATGTTGTCACTCACTGCAAAATGTGTTTTTAGCTTTCAAAAGTGTGGAAAAGAGCAGAGAGGTTGGGAGTCATATTCCAAGCCATATAAGCACTCAAATATAAATCGAAGCTTATCCATTGGATAGTGCACGAAATAATATTTCCAACAGTATGTGGAAGTCCAAAAATGGACTTCTGGATTAAAGGATATGGTCAGTTGAAGTTAAGGGGTTTTATTCCCTTTGAAAGGAAAGAGAGAAGAGCATATCAGAGATCCCGCAAATTAGAGGTCTCATAATATCGGAGGTCAAGTTCAAATCAAAAATCAGTAGTGGCGGGTCCAAGCCATATCGCATATCGATGATCAGTGTTTTCAAAGTGACAACATTAAGAAATTTGTGATCAACGGACATCATAGTGCTAAATCGTCGTGATTATGGCTTCAGTGTTAAAGCGTCCGGGGGGGGGGGCTAATGAAAATTAAGAACCAGAGTAGGACCGAGCCTTTTCTCTCTCCTTTAACAAGATCTGTGTCAACATAAGATTAGTTTCGATAAGGGACACATGATGAACAGAGATTGGTTCTGATAAGGGACACATGTTGAACAGGATTAGCTCCGATAAATGACACATGGCAGCAAAAGATTGGCTCTCATAATGACACATAGCGACATATGATTGGTTCCAATAAGGACATGAGGAAGCTGATGTTAGCATGATGTGGCAGTACAGATGGACATGTGTCATGCAGTTTTGGAATTTTGAGGGGGGCTATGGGGGCATATCTGGGTGACATGTGTCACCAATTAGTAAGTGCCACATGGAAAGGATTATGTTACATCATAGATTGCATATCGGAGGTTGATTTATATCGGTAATTTGCAGTGGTGGAAATTTGAAAAACGTCGATAAAGGGGCTCTGATACAGGGGCTGGCACGCAGTCACAAGAAGAGCCAAAGAACCAAGGGCGTAGGGCCAAAGGCAAAGCACAAAGAGCTATTGGCAATCAGAGAATGAGCATTGTCACAACTCCATATTTAAATCCCTGATTGGAAACCATCGATAAGGGGGCTCTGATTTTGTGCTAGCGCATGGTCTAGAACAACTTAAAGGACTAGATGAGCTAAACTCTTTACAAAGGAAAAATAGCCCCTGATCCAAAACAAAATGCACTAGCACCTTAAGCCAAAGCATCAGGTCATAGCCATCAATCCTATGGTTATAAATGATGGAAGAGCTAAGCAAAAGGGGCTTGTCATCTCAGAGATCAATAATCAATGGTTTGAATTCCACACCACTATGAAGTTTGTGATATGGGACTTCACGGATATTGCACTGTGGCGACACTACTAGGAATATTAGGCTCTGATAGTGTAAAATGAGGAATTATAAAGAGATGGATGAATTGACAATTGTGTTTCCATGACACCGCCAAAGCCACCATAGTTGATCACTCCTGGCTCCAAAAGGTGGGGAATTCAAGCAGTTAAGTGAAAGTGACAGGTGAACTGGTTGAATAATTGAGGTAGAGACATGGCCTGAGTGAAGGCCATAACAAGAATGGCATGGAGATATTTTCCTCTTATCATCATTCAACTTTTCCTTATTTCTACTTATTTTGTATTTCTTCCATTTTAAATAAGGAATCAAATCTCGATTGTAATCATTTAGGCAGCAGAGCTATCGCATGCCGAGACAGCTGGAGCTCTAGCTAAGATATTTTGCAATTGGTTTTCAAAGCTCTCCCTCTCCTGCACCCGAGGGGTCCAAATTTTGTGTTTCCACTTTTGGTTCTAATTTCTTTTCAATGAGGGACTTGAGCGATATATTGTTGAATGTAAATGCACTGGTGATTTGGACTCTTCAAGGAGTAATGAAACTATTATGTTGATTCCTATTAGAGCAATAAGCAGTATGTTTTCCTCTTTGTATTTCATTTCATGTATGTGTCTCTTCTACTGAAATTGTGTAATGAAGCTACCAGTTTCACTCTCTCATGGTTATATGTATGTTCTTGAGTATTATTAATCCTTATGTTAAATAAAGATTTACTTATGTGCCTTTAATGAGCACAAATTTACTATGTTGATCAATGACAAGTGTGTACATGAGGTATAGAATATGAAACCTTAATTTGCGCTCCACAATTCCTATCATTTCACTTCTTTAGTCTTCCATACTTCTGTCGGAATATTGTTGCTTATGATTTTGTATAGTTCCCAACCCTGTGCATAGAATTACTTCCTTTCTCTCCTCCTCTTAATTTTACTACAACTCCAATATTAAGCTGCCTATTGTTGTGTGTTAGCCACCAGAACCAGAGATTTCTCTTTGAGATTAGCCTGATTTACCCCCTAAGCATTTAGATCCATGTATTTATTTGAGTTTACCTTGGTGAAGGAATATTGAACCAAGCCCCCCTTCATTATATATTCAAACTACGTGATAATTAGAGTGTAGCAAAAATCCCAACTCATAATCTTCTAATGCACTCCTCTCTTTAAACTTTCCTAGGAACTAATCTACAATCAATCCAGAGGTTGTCTCTAGGAAGGTTTCTATATCTTCTGAAGAACTTGTGATATAGGTGCTAGAAAGAGCGACAATAGGTTTTCATGCTCAAGGTATTTTCTTTTGGAGGTAAAGCACCCATTGAGTGCTTCTAGGGTATGTCCTAGGTGAAGGAGTAAAAAGAGCCATTTTCATAAGTTGAAGACCCCATCGAGCACATTGTAACTTGTAACGAATTTTTTTTTTTTAATTAAAAGTGTCAAAATACCCTTCAAGGCCAAGTTGCTTCCAGTTGAGAAGTCGACCTATTTTTAGGAGTCATGTCCACCTTAAGAAGCCTATGTAAAGGAGGGAACTCGACCTCCTTGAGAGATATTCACTTCACATCTCATGCAAGCGAAGGAGGAGAAAAAAAAGGCTAGTGAAGAAGGAAGAGGATGAAGGAAGAAGTTTTTGGGCTAACTATATCTCGCATGTGCGAAGAAGTAAGGCTAGGGTTTGCTGCTTCAAGGTTGAAATTCTATATTTGTGGGAGGAGGATCAAAGTCATTGGGAGAAGGGCTTACTAGGTCACCTTCTAGCCCTAGCCAAGGAATAAAAGCAAGTGAAGTTATTGAGAGGCCTTGGAAGGCTAATTTGATCTCACACGTGTGGATGCAGTAGCAATGGTTGGGGGCTAAAAAATTTAGATTAGAAATAGAGGCCGAAATGCTGAAGCTGGGGGTCAAAGTTGTGTTGTTGAAAGAGATTTGACTGGGTTTCACTTGGAAAAACGAAGCACATCATCAGGAGAGGTTGGAATTGGTATTGGAAGGGTATTTGTCTTATTCTAGAGGTCTTGGAATTCATCAATTGAAGAATCTATAAGAAGAGAAGAGATTTACAGTTTTCCTCTCAAGTGTAAATGTTTTGGCCTTGCCTTGCAGCCTATATCTTGTGTACTCGTGTACCGTTGTTCTTATTCTTGGTAGTTGTTTGATGATAAACAAACAAAATAATAAGAGAAGAAGTTAATAAGTAAGACAAAGTAAAAAAATATCACAAGTAGTTATCATAGAAAGATAAATCATCTTAACTATTGCCCTATAGATTTCTCAACACTAGTTACAAGGAAATGGTTTGTTATATCTATTAAGTGAGGAAGATGATTTTTTTTTTCAAGGCATTCGTAAATATGTTTAAACTGATTTATCTTTTTTGTCTATTAACCAATAATATCATGTCACAAATGGTCCATCTTATCATAATATTAATTTTCATTTGATTTATCATTCTCCCTTCAACATATACGATTATAGTTCTTTCACATTGATTAGTATGTATAGTTTATCTCACTATTCAAATACTTGTCAAGCAGTTGAGGCACTTCAGCTTTCGTTAATGGTTATGTCAAGCCCTCACTTTCTTGACAAGCCTTCTGAAATTGATCAGCTTCATTTTCCCTTGCGACATTCTCATCCTCATCCTGGGCTTTTAATTGAAAATTCATCTCTTCGAGGATCTTAGAATTTTCAAGGTGATTGTCTTTAATTTCGTGATCCAATTGTTGAATGGTTGGAGTGACCTTTCCTGGCAAGCTCAGTTGCAAATAACAACTTTTGATCTTTTCTCATGATTTCTAAGGTGAGTAGTGCACATGAAGATGCATTCGCAAGAGACTTCCGAGGTTTTTTAATTATAGTTTTCATCGAAAAGGTAAGAATGCAAGTTGGTTAGAAGTAGTGGCTATGACATATCTTTCTGCTGACAGGAAAGAACTTCAATTTGTTGTGCAATTTATTCAATCTCTTATCTCTTACATTGCGCATTGTTTTATATATGTTTTAATTGCTCGTATCTTTGTGTATGTAGGCCAGGAGTAGTTATGGTGGCTACATTGGAAATTTCATTATACGTGACACCGACATTCTAGTTGGTTAGGTTAGGGGTAGGTCTAGTTTCATATTATTTTCTCTTGCACATTTATCCTACACTCATTTTTTGTAGTCTTTCTTATGTCTTCTAACTATTGTCTTGCATTATGTTTTGGGTTTAGCCTCCTTTCGTCTTGTCTTAATAGTTTTGTTTCCTTCTTGTGTCTTGTCTTCTATGTTTTGTTTAATAATACTTCGCATAAAAGGATGTTCCCTTTGACTTGAAAGACAATGTGGCAGAATAGAAAAGGGTCTTGTGACACTGCAACATTTGGCTAATCTTTAGTCCTTCTTCTTCATCTTGGTTACATCATCTGGTCAATGATGTTCTGATGGAAAATATGATCCTTGCAAGAAAGATTTATGTTGAACTATGATATCCATGTCTATTCTAGAAATCTCATGCCTAAACTTGGTTGTGTCTGTTTCGGTGTTTTCCACACATATGTGATCAATTAGAGAATTACAAGGGGGAAATCTAAATGAGAAAACCAATATCAAAGGTTTTATATATGCTTCTTTGAAGGAACAACCTCTTATGCTCTCAATAAGTTGGGATCTCTCTTCCACCCCATGAAATGAATAAGTGTTGATGCACAATCCTTTAACAAATAAATAAATAAAGGGTGAAAGAAGAGAAAGGCTTCCTATGTAGGAAGGTGAAGCAAGCAAATCCTCTAGGTTATTGTCCAAGATTGCTAGCAGTGGAGCAATGTTTGTGTTCCTGAATTGACTATGTCGGGGTACTGTCCAGACCTACTGGTAGTGGAGCAACATTAAAGATGAAAAACTATATTATGAATATCTTAAGCTCGCAAGCAACATTACCCTTCTCCTTATTTGAAACATTGCAATATAATTGGCTTTATGATTGTGTTTAACCAAGGAAGGACTATGTTTATGCACGGTGTAAGTGGGGAAGCCAAAGTAATCCAAATGAAGAATCAATACTCCCTGAGGAATTAGACCTTGCACAAAACACTAGACCATGACAGAGAAGTTGAGTTCTACCACTGTGTCACCAAGTGTTATCGCTGCGACAAACACCCTCCAAAATTTGGTCTACACTTGAATTTTGGAGCCTAATATGGATCTTGCAATTGTTTGTTCCATTGTCATTTTATGTTCAATCGATGCTTTGTTAAGTATTCCAGTTTATAAGTGTCAAAGTCACCTACTCACACATGCCTAGTTCGTGGTAAGTTCATGAGCACACTCTTTAATGAAATCTTGAACAGGCATACCATGAGTCCACCAAGACAGAGCCTGTGTGATGATCAACCTATGTCAACAGTCAGTGCATGCTTTCATTGACATTCTCTCACTCTTGGTTGCAAATGTACTTCTATTTTGGTGATTTTTTCAAACTGTCGCTCTTGTGTGCTAGATTACATGTTTCGAATGTCAGTTTTGCTTGCTTTCACCTTAATTAGTTTAATTTTCATGTTATATTTGCTCTAGCATGTGCCGCTTTCACCATCGTTCGCATATCGCAAGTGTAGCTCACATTTTTCTCTTCATATAGCAAATGTTGTATTTTGGCATGGTAAGTGTCCCTTATCATGTAAAGTGGAGTTTTGGCTTGTTTCAAAGGGTAACTTTGGTGTTGGTGAGCCCTCATAGTCATGTAGACATGTTTTACACTCATTCCAAAAGATCTATGCATTGTCGCACAATTATCTTAACTTTCATTACAAAGTGTACCTTTTGTGTCACACTTGGAGAGGTATGTGGTATCGCCATCACATTGAGGACATGATGTTCTTCTTATTTTTTGATTGACCAATGTTGTTTCATACATTGTTTGAGTGTGTCATCATGGTCTAGTTTTGTATTTTTTCAGTTGAGCTTCATTGGTCCCACACCTAGACTTATCCAGAAATTTCACTCATGTGCAACTTGACTTCACTCAACCTTCCTGAATTTCTCACTGCGTAGTCTCAACCCTCAAGTGTTGACCTTACCTCTTGGAACTGCACAGTGTCAAACCTCAGCTTCCAACCTGACACCATCAGTTTCACAACTACGCAATCCATGATATTGTTCTCCCTCTATAAATGTGCATTGAGAAACTTTAAGCCTCAAGCTTAAGCCCTTGAACCCCTCAACTACATAATATGCTAGCTTGTTCTCCTGTCAAAACTGCGCATTGGGCAACTCCAAGCCTCAACCTTGAGCTCTTGGGTCCCTCATCTGTGAAGTCACCTAGCCTGGCCTCTCAGAACTATGCATTGGGAAACTTCAAACCTCAAGCCTCAAGCTTGACCTCCCAAGTCCCTCAACTACACAAATCCTTAAACTTGTCATTCCAAAACTATGCATTGGGAAACCTCAAGCCTCAAGCTCCAGCCTTGAACTCTTGAACTCTCAATTGCACAATCCTTTGACCCTAGCCATCCTGAACTACACATTGTGCAGTCTCAAGCCTCAGTCTCGTACCTTGGCCTTTGGAACCACGCAATCCCTAAGTCAATCATTCAATCAGTCACCTGGTTCTAGCCCTAACAAGTGATTTCATGAAACATTTTATATTAGGAGTTTTCAGACTGATGTTGGCTTGTAATGAGTGGTTTTCAGTTGCAATTACTCTACATTATCATGACAAAATGATGATGGAGGAAAATGAGAAGGATACCATGCTAGAAGACACCTATGGAGCTAAAGAGATGATATGATCATTAGGTGAGAAGATGAAGGAACACCAAAGTAAAATAGAAGATCAAAAATCAGGAACACATTGAAGACTCCTTACTTTCAAGCCAAACGAAGGAGGAAGAAGAATAACATGCACCACTTCTCATGAAGACAAAAAGAAAGCAACAACAAAGAATAGCTTGACACAATCACATCATCATGCACTCCATGTCATCAGTGTCATATCATGTCATGTCATGAGTCATCATTTTCCACATCATTTTGTGGATCATGTAAAATAAATATTGTGGAAATATAATGTAAAGTGGGAGTCCAAGAGTAATCTATGTAATGTGAAAAATCATGTAGGAAGTCGAAAGGTCACAGAGAAGTCAAACAATGATGAGGGTATTCCAACAATCACAAGGGAGGTGACTGGTCACCCAATTTTTTATATATACACCCTCATATCTCATGCAAAGAAATTTCACCTTGGTTCCTCCTACTGGGAATCAAAGAGGAAGATAATTCTTTTGGAGGAGCAAGTGGTTGATATAATGCTCCACTATTGGGGCTGGTGGTGTTCTATTAATTTTTGGTATGTTCTATGCTAGAGCAATTTATTTAAATTTTCACAGTTAGCAATCACATCAGCATTAAGATAAACTACAAATAGAACATAAATATAAATCGCAAAAGACAAGCCAAGACAAGAGGACACAAGATGTGGTGCTAGCCAGGGACAAACCCCACAATGTGTGGGGAAACCCTTGATCAATTCTTCTTTTATGTTCTTCAAAGTTCAATAGAGAAAGAGAGAGAGAGAGATAGTACATTTACAACAGAAGTCAACACTTTGACTTATCTAGATCTAGCATAAATCATTTCGTATAACGATGAGATCAGTTGAAGACATTCTGCTTCAACTGATTCTCCAAGGTGACGGCTTCACCTATCGTAGTGTTGTATCTAGGTCCACTTGTTGCACCACTGCATACGAGACCATGTTGCACCAATCATGATTATCATCATGCTGCCCATGTCCATGATCTTATCATGTTGCTCTTCATGTTCATGATCTTATAATGATGTCTATGTTTATCATGCTGCCCATGTATCTCATGATGTTGTCCATGTTCACCATGCTGCCCATGTATCTCATGATGTTTTCCCTGTTCTACATGTTGCCCATATATCTCATGATGTTGTCCATGTTCTACATGCTCATGAATATGCAGACACAATTCTACTAAAGATTGTTATAGTCATACCATTGACTGTTATATCAACATTGTTGCCCTTCAAAGATGATAGCGTATATGTTCTAGCACCTTTATATTTGACTGCGGCTCCCATCAACATTGTTGCCCCTGACTGCGTTATATATGTCTAGATCACACATCAATATAATGTCCTTATCTTTATGCCACCGAAGTTTATATACATCACTATTGTTCATTATATTAGGGCTTTGTAATGAACAGCATATTTGTACCTCCATGAATAGCATATATGATCCATAATGATCAGCGTGTATGCCCAACATGTATCTACCCAGCGTGTATTCATATATGCGTATATTATATGCATTCTCGACAGTGTATAAAACCTATCATTCTATAACACATCATAGCATTCATATTACACCAACTACCTCCATATTACTGTGACTACCTTCATATCTGTGGTTACCCTTCATATTACTTGAAGGAGTCTCCATAAACAACGTTCCGTTGACTGCGTTGAAGGAGTCTCTACTGACAGTGTGGATTAAGGCCTGCTTGCCTACGTATAGGACTTCTGGACATCTATGTGGATCATCCTCATTTCCTGCGTGGATTGCCTCATATGTCTACATGGATATGGCCTTCATTACAGCGTAATTTAGTAGGGCTTCTTTCAACTGTGGCTTCACCATACATGACTGCGTATTTTATATAACTACGGGTTCTATGACTAGGTTCCTAACTACAGCTCTTGACTGTAGTCAGCGTGTCAAGATATCACATGAACAGCGTGCATATCTGGTTGTAGCTTCAAGCTTTGACAGTGGCTCTTGACTGTGGTTACAGCGAGTCAAGATATCACATGAAACCATGATTACGTGTGCAATCAGCTACCTTTTATGACTGCATTCCTTGACTGTGTGGATTAGGGCCCGCGTATAAGGGTTTCTTGCACAGTGTATTAGAGTCTTCTTAGGGCCTTTCCTTTGGCTGCGTATCAGGCCTCCTTTACTACGACCAAATCTCTGCGACTAGGGCAACGTACAGCAGCTAGGGCATCACTTTCTTTAGTATCTCTCCTTCTCCAAAAACCCAAGACGTGGAGAGGAGATCACCTCAAGAATGTGTATCAAAATGACTTCAAGTCCTCTATATTTATACTAAAACATATATGATGAATAGTCATGACGTTTGGGCTTCTTGAGCCTACGTAAGAGCTGGTTGGCTAGATAATAAAACCATAATCTAAATAAATTCATATCTCCATAAATACATATCAGAATCGGATGATCTTTGGTTTCCTACACCTCTCAATGAGAGGGATCCAATAAAATTATTAGTTGCCATAAATAAGCTAACCAACATGGAGTTTGGCCCTAGTTGCCAATTTAACACTCCCTCTCAACTAGGGAGAACTCCATCTGCTGATCCATATGCCCGGTTGTACTATATTTGCCATCAGTACCCTGCACTGCTCTGCCCAGCTCTGCTCAGCTCTGCTTGCTCTACTTTACTTTGCTCTACTCAGCTCTGCTGGCTCTGCTCAACTCTGTTGGCTCTACTCAGCTCTGCTGGCTCTGCTCTACTCTGCTCAGCTCTACTGGCTCTGCTTTGCTCTGCTCGGCTCTACTGGCTCTGCTCTGCTTTGCTCAACTCTCCTGGCTCTACTCAGCTCTGTTGGCTCTGCTCTACTCTACTCATCTCTGCTGGCTTTGATCTACTCTGCTTAGCTCTGCTGGCTTTGCTCTGCTCAACTTAGCTCTGCTGAACTATGAAGAAGAATAATTGATCGAGAATGTCTCATACCATTCTCTACTGACCCAAAGTCAGTCTCAGAGTGCGTACCACTGGTCCCAGACCAGTCTCAATCGACCCAAAGTTAGCTTCATACTAAGTACCACTCCTACCACTAGTCCTAGACCAATATCGTAGTCTCAGAGAGTGTACCACTAGTCCCAGACCAATCTCAACCGACCTTAAGTCAGCATCATAGTATGTACCACTCTCACTAGTCCCAGACCAGTACTGCACTGACACAAAGTCAACCTTAGAATATGTACCACTGGTCCCAGACCAGTCTCAACCGACTCGAAGTCAGCGTCATAGGGGGTACAACTCCTACAGCTGGTCCCAGACCAGTATCATTGATCCCAGATCAATGGAGGTCATCCTAACATTGGGAGTGCAGTAGTTACAACGATGTGTCCATCGGTACTACTATGGTCCCTAACTTCATTTCCCTTCTCATTGATCAGATGAGAGGTACTTCCCATGAGTCCCAGACTGCATGGGTAGGATGCCTCAACAGGAGAACTAATCAATCCTGTCCTCACATGAGAATACATCAATCCTGCTATAATCACCATGGAGAATACATCAACCTAGGCCTCACAAGAGAACACATGAATCTTGCTGCAATCACCATGGAGAACACATCAATCCAGGCCTCACAGGAGAACACATCAATCCTGCTACAATCGCCATGGAGAACACATCAATCTAGGCCTTACAGGAGAACACATCAATCCTGCTACAATCGCCATGGAGAACACATCACATGAGAACACATCAATCCTACTACAGTCACCATGGAGAACACATCAATCCAAGCCGCCATGGAGAAGACATCAATCTAGGCCTCACAGGAGATCCAATCATCCTGCTACACAGGAGAGAGAATCATCCTGTTCCACAAGAGAGTGAATAATCTTGTCCCACAAGAGAGTGAATCATCTTGTCCCACAAGAGAGTGAGTCATCTTGTTCCAGTGCACACCACCAGGGGAGGGTGAGTCACCCTGTGGTCGTATGTTGCTCCAGTAAGAACTGCAAGCCCCCCAAAGCTCCCAGATCTCAATGTATGCAACATTCAGGACCCTTTTACAAAGGTCTCTTGACGACTTCAAGTCGTTTGGGAAAATCACAAATTTGATCTTTCCCCGGGGCTCTAACCTATACATCATCTTAGTGCAATGGAGCCTCCTTGCTCATCAATTTACGATATCCTAGATAAGGTAGTATTTTATGTCCATCTGTTGGAGCAATTGTCGAATACAGGATTCCTCAATAATCGAATCCCACCTCTAGTTGTCACAGAGAAAAATAGCTCACTTAAGAGCTTTCACAACCATGCAGCTTCATACGAGATCATACTCATAGCCATGTATTCGGTCTTAACAGTGCTTATAGTGATCGACTTCTGCTTCTTGCATCAAAGCAGAATCCAAAGAGCACTAGCACTGAAAATCTCTCTAGTGATCATCCACACTGCCTACCCATTCAACATTCGAATAATAATGAAATTTCATCTTTCTTGCAGTGTATCTCAATCCATGAGAGATTGTGCCCTGAAGATATCTTAGAAGATTCTTGGCACCAATCTAGTGAGGCTCAACCAAATATGAGCTCACCATGCTAACTGCAAAACATATGTCCAGACGAAGGTTCATCAAGAACATCAATGCGAATGAGTTTATGAAACCCAGAGGCATTCCCAAATCTGGTCCGACATCACTACCATATAACTTACAATCCTCTAGGTAGTCACAGTCTTGCAGTTTATCATTCCACATCCGGAATCCAACTCCCTCTGTCTTCTACAAATGAGAGGGTCTGCACCTGTCAGACATAGGTGCTAGTATGAGAGGTCTATCATCCTCAACCTTCAGGTAAAGGTTTGGATTGGTTTCACTCTTAGTGAATCTCAGCTTCATCTCACAGCTATCAATCCTCTCATATTACACCTGGGGTGCTTTGCTTCAAGCCATAGAGGGCTTTCTTCCACCAGCATATGTGAGATTCCTGATCATCAATTTCAAACCCCTCAGGTTGTTCCAAACCTATGGACCTGCTACATGAGGGGGAATGGTCCCCTTGTAAGATTTTCCTTCGGTACATCTCAGACATGTACCTTCATGCTCTTTTTGAATTCATGCATCTCTGTCACCATTTGACTCACAGACCTCCGATGTTGTGTCAATGGACATGGTCCCCAGTGGACTTCCTACAACTTGATACAAACCTAAACTCAAAAACATCTTTGAAAATTCAATTTTCAAACATGTACCTTTCCATTGACAAATGCCACCATAAAACCTTTGACTTCCATTCCCTTTTCAGGATAGGTGGCATCAGCTCCAAGTGTAATCCCACGATTGTTTCCATATCTACCAAATTAGAGAGTTCACCCTTCTATCCAATGAAGTGCATTGAAGCACTACAATCAATATGCCAGATTTCCAAATAATCTGAAGGAGAGGGCCAATACAAAATAACACTTCTCTATCAAAAACAATATTTGATTCTTCTTACCTGAGGTTCCTTGCTTCCTTGAAGAGTCGGTCATGTCTTTGATGACCTGCATCTCTGTCATTCAAACACTCCTTCGCATAAGGGCCAAACTTATTATAGCCAAGGCATCTGTCTTTCCTTTCATCCTTAGATCCGAATTTCCTAATGAAGTGATCTTTAGGTATGCCATCAGAAGTTCTGCTACGCCATTCTAATAATATGCTTTGCTTCGGCTTCACCCTAAGTGAATTATGAAGAACCCATTGATCCTTTTGTCTTGTCCCAACTGTCTTTGGTGATTGCTCTTTCACTCTTGCTTGGGCATTGTCTTCACCTCAGCTCTAATTCCATGTTAATTTTTGGTATGTTCTGTTAGCACTTGAAATTTCACCTAGGCTGAGATAGACAAATCTCAAGGCTACATCAAACCATTCAGCCTCGTAGCTAGCCCTACGAGGCAGGAGAAGGCTCTCTCCGGTCAAACTCGGTGGATTTTTCAATAGGATGAGTTGACCCAATTAGAAACACTGATATTAGGCTAGTAAACTGATAAGGAGGGTTGATTTAAAGTTTATGGGGTTTTTGGTGGCAATTGGAGGGAGTGCAATTTAGGGTGCGGGGATTGAGCTCAGTTTTTGCAGGTGGGTCTTTGGGGCAAGGTAGGAGTTTGTGCTGATACTTTTAGCTGAGATGGATGATCAAGGAGGAAAGAGGACAAGCTAAATAGGGCAAACAATGACTTTGAATCCTCTTTAGACAGTGGAAAACATAAACATTAAACAAATTTGAAAGTTGAGCATGACATGCATGAATTCTAACTTTATCACTTCATTTGTTTAATAAGCTGCAGTAAAGAAAGAGATGGAACACATAAACACACTTACAATTACAATAAGAGAACACGCCATCAACACAAGAGTCCACAAGAATCCCAATGATGTCTGCAAAACCCTGGTCTTCCTTTTCCTCAAATTGCGGAGATACAAGTAAAATATACAATAGGAGCTTCTCCCTCAAGAGTCCAACCTTCCAACCCCTAAAAATGATTGAGAAAATACATAATATAGGAAAGCCAACCTCTTCCCTTGCCTCTAGGGGTCGAGCTCACTATCCTAGGGGCTGTTTGAACCACTTCTAAACTAAGCACTAGAAAATAGGCAGTCAAAACAACTTGCCTCTAAAACTTAGGAAACCTATCCATGCATTAAATATTTACCATTTACATAAAGGAAACTTCTAGAAGAGATAAACAAGAGTAAAAGTATCCAAAAAGTGTCACAATTATATCCATTAAGATCACCATTAACCTCAGAAAGTCGAAAAAGGTCAAAACTGGAATTTCTGGGCTGAACTGGTCAAATCTGGCAACATTTCCTCAAAAGGTCGCGCACCTTTCTCAAAAGGTATCACACTTTGGCAGCTCTGTTTGGAGGCCTTCCCGTTATCAGAATTGGGTGCAGGATAGCTCGTTGGAAAGGTAGGTGAGTCTACTTTCCAACCCAACTAGAATTTTTGAATTTGGAGGTCATTTTCTCTATCAAAACTTAATTCTCCAAAAACTGGTTTCTGCAACTCAAAAAAGGGGCAGAAAGTCAAATTTTGCATGCATTTTGACCTTTTGGAGGCCCAGAACTCGATGAAATTTCTTACTAATGGATGAGAAAGTGTAATTTTTCATGCCAAATCCAAAAATGCTGAGTTTTTGCCAAACGGAGCTACGATGACAAAAGGTCTCGCCGGGGGTGAGACCCTTTGAGAAGCCAAAACCTGTAAATTTCCAAAAAAATTCCAAAATTACCCAAAATTCTTAGAAATTTTTGGGATTTGTGCTGTAGCTGATGCTAGTGAGTGCCATGATTTTTGAGGGATGCCTCTGCCAAGACACGGAGTGGATTGGTCCTTTTCTTCCGCTTAAGAGCCTCGGACCACCTTCTTTGGAACATTTTCATTCTAACCTTGCATACCTGCATCCTTGCCCAATAGTGAGTCTTCATGTTTCTCAGCAGCTTGTTATTTTGATTGGCCTTAGCTAAGAGCTTTTTCAAATGAGCATTATCCCAAATAAGCATAGATTCTCGATCTATGGGTCTCAAGTCATCGGGTCTCTTGCGAGCCAATTCCCGGTCTTCACGAATCTTTTGTAGCTCATATAATTTGTGCTCATCCTCCAGTTGTTTGTTTCGCTGCTCTAAATAATTAATAATCCACTTTTCCATCAATAATTTCGTTTGCAGCGACTGAATCTCGGTGCTTTTCTCTCGGATGATATCCTTGAGCTCTAGGCTAGGAGAACCGGTGTCAAGATCAATAACCAGATCGCCTGACAATCTCTCCTCAATCATGGGCTGCTTGCCCCTCTCTAGTACCTGTGCTGGTGAAGAAAGCGAGGACCCTTCCACCTGATATGGAGATAACACTCGCTGTGATGACGATGAAGGTGAGACCCCTTCCACCTGCTGTGGAGATAGTACTCGCCTGGCTGCTGCAAATACGGCCCTTGGGCCTCTCTGATAAGTGACCAAAGGAGTGGAACTAATATGTCGGGTGATGGGAGCATTAGGCTGCTGAGATGGTCCTCCCACCTCATGAATGACCTCCTGATGTGGCTGATGTGGCACTGTGAAAAACTCACGGGTGATGAACTCCTCCCATGAAATACCCTACTGAGTCAACTGATATGAGACTATAAGCTGAATCAAACCATAATGGTATAGGCTCCTGTCCTACTGAGCTGGGGTCTTCTTCTGCAACTGGGACACCATCCTCCGAATGTTTTGAAATAAGTAAATCGGGATGTTCATCATCCTCACTCGGGTGAAATGCATCAAAAGGCGAATATGATAGGAATACACCTGCGTAAATCTGCCCTCACAAGTAAAATAACGCATAATAAGCCTCATGATGGGAGCATACTCACTCCGGAGAAATCTGAATAGAAAAACACCTGTCAAAAATTCTACAGATGCTGGCCGGACATATGGCTCAAAATGAACAAAATCTAGCAATCTGCCCTTAGGCCACACTTCACCCACATTTGGTATCCCTGTAGCCTGTGAAATCACCTCCGGAGACAACACAAAATTCACCCCTGCAAGAGTGACCTGCCCATCATGAAGGTGCAAAACAAATAACTGGGCCAACTCCCTGTGATGCTAAATCTGGGCAAGCCTCTCACAAAACTGAAAACATGACATATAACGAAAACAATTCACTGCCATAGGATAGGCCTGCAACTCTGCCAAAGAGGTGGGCTCCTCTCTTTTATGATGACCACCTTTGCCACCCCTATGAGGCCTCTGCTGTACCTCAACCTCTGTGGAAGAAGACCGGTCATCACCTTGCTCATAGGTTT
>APFE030275442.1:32618-58425 GCA_000404065.3 Pinus taeda
GATAAGATAGAGACATATTATGACAATTGTGAATTTAATGGGAAACAATGGAGGGAATAAATGGGAGTTTAAAACCTTGAAAAAACACCAACCCTAGCACTATGCCTACATGGACAAGCAATAACTAAAATCCATTTCTCTTTACATTTTTGGTGGCAAATATACATGAATACAAGCCCATCATTCATATTTCAAGCATCCAACAGGTTAATAGACCCTACCTCGAACCAAATCGATGACTTGGAGGAAGATTGGGCAATTGTTTTGAAGTCTGCCGCAAGACAGCTCAAAAGGTCTCGCAGTCCGCTCAAAAGGTCGCGCACTTCCCAGAAGGTCGCGCCAGCTATATGTTTGCACTGTGGAGAGGCGCTCAAAAGGTCTTGCACCGCCCAGAAGGTCGCGCCGGCCTCTCAAAAGGTCTCGTGCTGCTGTGCTGCCCGAAATCGCTGCAATTCTTCTCTTTTCGCCTATCACTCTCTCAAACTCTCTCTTGCAAGCTTTCAAATGCACAATGAGAGTGAAAGGAGGGCACATATCTTTTATAAACTTCATTTGAAAAAAAATTCATCCATAAACCCACTTTATAAGGTTCCTTTTTGACACTTTTTTTTAAAAACACTGATTTTGGTTTCCTTGATCCTGAATTTGACTTTTTGAGTGCTCTGACTTGATTTTTTTTGCATGTAGATCATCTAAAGGACCTTGGCAAGGGGACCAGGGTTGCAGTTTGTCTTTTTGAAAACTTTGAAATTTCATCATTTATTTACAAAACTGAGAAAATGACCTTGGGCTTGAAAAACAGAGTTTTTAAATCCAAGGTAAAAATTGACTATACAAGATAAAAATATCGAAGAACCATGTTAACTAACCTCCCTCTCTGGCTTGCTGAGTACTCATGGATTTTCAGAGACATGACCTTGCAAAGACAAAGACCAAAACCCTACCTAGGAATTTGACAATAAGACACATCAAGACAAGCTTGAAAAACTTTAATAACTGATATGACCTGATCCAGCAAAGCAAGAGGGGCACAAAGACCAGCTCCTCCATCAGGTTTATGGCATGCCTAACGGGATGCAAAATTTGACACTGATGAGACACCTACTAATGCAAATGCAAAGAGCTTTTTTGATCACTGATGGAGGGCTTTCAAGACCGACACTAATAGAATAAATACAAGATATTTCACAGGATTCATGTGTTGATCGAAGTGCAGACAAGTATTTTCTTATGTTATCATTATATTTATTAAAGTTTTTCCACAATCTTTAATGTATTTCTAAATCTAAATGCTATAACTAGAACAATATCTCAAAATTCGTTTAATTACACTCTGTTTTAATAGTTAATCATATAAATATTTTCTACATATATCTAAGTTAAGGAATTCTTGATTTCTCCTTAGTTTAAGTTGTTTCTTGCTAATCCAGATCAACAGATTCTTAGTTTCCCTTTGCTTTCAATTACTCTCTATTCCTTGTTTATATTTCGGTTTAAGAACCCTTAATTGCTCTCTCACCCTCATTAAAACAATTTCACCCCCTGTTTTAAAGACCTGCACTTTACCCTGCTAGCTTGGCCTTTGAACATTCCCTTTAGTGAGTTGATCCTGTTTTGCTGCCCTTCCGTTGACTCCATAGCCCAATGGTCTAAAGACATCATTTTATCCATTTGTTTCAAGGATTCAACCATCCAATCTTGAATACAAATAAAAAACCCCCAGAACATTCATAACTAGCTTGAATTCCCATCAAACAAAGCTAAATCATATAGAGAGAGTCGTCTCTGAGCCTAGGTTGGCTAGAGCCTATGCTCCAAAGTTGGTTTTTAGTTACCTCGGTCATTTTATTTCTTCTAATAACTTCTAGAGAAATTTCTGAGTGATAACAAGACCCATTCTTCAAATTCTAGCCAAAATATTTGGAAGGGAAGATACAAATATTACTGACAGGGCTATCCCATGGATTTTAAGTCTCATGGTGAGCCCTAAAACAATTTTTGGCATACCTACTTTCTGGGAAAAAATGGTTAATTCTCAATTGACAAACCTTTCACTCATTGGATGTTTCAAATTTCCTTCTCTAATTACTTATCTCTTCTTTTATACTCATATTGAAAGATTCATGCACTTGGCATTGAATATCATGGACCCTTGCAAGAACAAATAGTCAATGATATTTTGGACTGATGTGGTAAGGGGTGCTGCAAATAATGAGGGCTCGATGCACTTTGTTACTTATTTTTTATCAGTTTCTTATTCAATCATAAAAAATTCTCCTCTAGCTTGCCTATTACCAAAGGCTCAGTCTTTTCTTCAGCTCAGCAAAGATGTTATAGTAGGTGATTAGTTTCTATTTGAAGATTATGCAAAAATTAGATCATATTGAGCAGAAGTTGCCCCCTACATGTTGCCTATATTTTTGTCTATGAGATTGTTTTCATTGGAATTCATCGGGCATAGTTTTAATGTGGATCAAGTACATTTTTTTCCAGCAAAGAAGGGGAACCTATTTAAATTAATGAGGATAGTGGGACCTTTTGTTGTTAATAATAGACAAGCTATAAGAGAAGTGAAATTTTTTTTGAAGGTATGAATTTGTAGCTGGGTGAGAAATGCACCCTCACCATATCATTCCAAATAGGTGAGTCGAAAATTCTTATGATCCCTATGTACATGAATCTCGACTAGATGTCGAGAAGCTAGAAAATGGAGGACAAACAAGTTTGTCAGGAGGGGTGGAAATTGGAAATCCTCATCAAAGTGAGAAGAATTTAAAGAGAGGCTGTGAAGATGTCATTGAGTTGGAAGAGGAAATAGATAGAAGTACTAAAAGAGTTAAGCTATCTGAGAGAAGTAGTTCATCATTTGTTTCAAGTTTCTAACTACAATTAGGAGAGGTTATTTGTACACCATATCCTCCCATTATAGAAGAGACTGGTTCGAGCTTTGTTTAAATGATAAAGCATCTGTATTATCATTTTAAAGAAAGAATAGGAAGGTTAAAGAAAACATGTAATCTGAGCTGGAGACATAGTTGATCTCAGATTATCAAACTAGACTACTTTCTGCTATGGATTTGGAGAGAAATAAACTCAAACTAAATTTATCTCACCCTTCATCTTTGACTGTGCCTTCTTCATCAGGTTTCAACACTATCAATTTGACAATAGATGCTATAGAAATCCCACTCCCTCATAAAATCAACTTGTATAGGTAGACTGGTGAACTAATTTACAGTGATTTGAAAAAGGCTTTCTTGGCTTCCAGTAGAGCTGAGACTTTATTAGGGAAAGAGGTTAATAATTTAAAATTAGAAAAAACAAATTATAGAGATTTAATAAAGAAAAATAACACATGTAGAAAAATAAAGAAAAGCTTTGAATGATGAACTTGTACAAAGGAATGATGAAATCACTAGGCTGAAGGAAATCAATTCTATTTCGCAAAAAAAAATCAATTCTCATGTTTGTACTATTGTAGTACAAGAATATTCCGAATACCCAACAAATAAGTTAGCAATAGTCATGATCGAGTTGTAGATTTATGAGAATGAGATGAAGAAAACTCAAAGGGATTATGAAATTTAAAGAATATAAAATAAACTGAAAGAGACTTAGTAATGTCCAAGGAGAATGATGGGAAGTACATAAATGATTTTCAATTTCAAGAAATTAAAAAGATGAAGGAAAAGGTGAAGGGAAATATGTCCCTTACTCAGGCCAGGGAAATTTTATGGAATGATATCATCCATACTATGAGAAATATATGGGAATCATTGTCTATAGTAGAAGAAGAGAAGATCAATATCAGAGACCTAGAAAGCTTCATCACTGCTAATAAGAAAAAATCACAGCAGCGAGCTCAATTTGCAAAGATAATGATTGATTTCCTTAAGTCAAGACCTTCACAATAGTTAAGGGAATTAGGATTTGAAGACAGGACTGAGTATGTTTTAGAGATTAAAAAAATGATTGTGAAGAACCTGTATAGGAAGACAACAAAGGTAAAACAAGTTTTAATGAAATTCAATACTGATTTTGATAAAAGAACAAGAGCAAGTTTTCCTTCATGTTGGGACCAACATGGAAATCTATTACCCTGGGGGACTCATGAAACCTTGCTAGTAGAAGCTAAGAGCAAAATTGGTACAACTCATGAAAGAGCAACAGTGTTGACAGGAGAAACAATTTTCAATTACTTGCACAGGGGTTTCCATCTTTTATGGTTAATGATAACTCTTTTTATGGAAATAGTGAAGAGAATGGATGTCACCCATAGCAATAAGTGCAAAAGCTATACCTTCATCTGCACGAGAGTCTCAGATTACCAAATGAAACAGTGCCACTTTTCATGCAAAAATTTCCTTTTTAGCTATTTTCAAAATGATGTATTTTGTTTTTCTCTTTTAAAAATGTAATGTTCGAAAGAACTATTAATTCGAAAATAGTTTAGGAATTTAATAGTTTTGGTAGTTGATAGTTTCTTAACTATACTTTTGAATTTTTGCATAAATTCAATTCAGAAAGAGAAGTGAGGGTTCCGAGTTTTGGACCTCAGAAGAAGAAACTACTTGTGTCTTTCAATATTCATGTGGATTTGAATAAAGAATTCGAAGTGATTCCAGACACTGGTTGAGTATAAATTGTGTTTCATGTTATTTCCATTTTATTCTTTTCTTCATAGAAGAGAGTAATGAAGTTGCTGGCCTTTAATTCTATAGTTCTGCAAATTAGTTTCTTATGAATTAAAGTTAAAAGTACCTTAATAATGTGCTCCTCTTTTCTATTTATCATTAACTACATACTTCCTCCAAAATTGAAAATAAAGATTTTGCATTAAGAAATCTATGTTGAAGACTTTCCACTATCCTTTTTCACTACAATTTCATTAAAATTATATTAAGCATCAGAAGGCCATTTTGAATGATTGTTTTTCCCATAGAAGATTAAGAGGCATTGTATTTATGATTATAATTTTTGGGGTTTTAAATAATGGGACAACCAACTTATTTTATCACAGTTTTAAACAAATGTCTTGGGCATTGACCTCTCCTCAGCCAAAGGTTGTCTTCCAAGGTACAAGAAAGTGATAAAGGTTTCTCTGAATGACAACTTTTTAGATTTTTATTCAAGTTACTGGAACCAAACAAGCGTTTAGAATTGTCTGTTTTGGATAGCTTACTAGAGGTAGAAGGACGTGGAATTGACATTGTGTGGGAATTAATTTTGTTCTGATCTTTATCTTGCAGATATTTATTTGTTTAGGTAACCATTTAGGGACTTATGTTGGTTTTTTCCCCTTGTAGCAGGGATAAAAAGTAAATCACATGTTCCAAAATGCATTTTCTATGTGCTTTATGAGACATACACAACTAATTGTATGTCCAATTGGGGTTGTGTCATTTCAAATGAATTATCTTTTCAGTTACATAGGTTACCCAAGAACAATGGGTTCTTTATGATGTCATATCCGACAACCCTTCTTGTGTCAAAGGATGTGTTTGAAGGGTTTCCTTGTGATCCTATATTCAAGTTTCCCAATGAACCAATGTAGTTTTGGTATCCTATATTGTGGAAGAAGGAATCTTCCTTAAATTTTTGCTTAATTCAGGATGTGTTCTGTGGGATAGGTGTATGACATGGTAATTGGGCAAGAGACTCCTCGAATATCTGCAGAGGCTGAGGCTTTCTTACTTCACAAGGGGGAATTTGAGGAAAGAGAAAGCAATACCATGATATGATATTATGGTTTTGAAGATAGACCATTTCTTTTGTGAATATTTGTTCTAAATTGGTATTTTGTTGCTAAATTTTGTAGGAAACATTTTCATTGGCTATCTATATTTGAAAAGAAAAAGAAGAGACAACTTATTTCTTTTCCATTTACTGTTGGAAAAGTGAACGTGAAGAATACGGCTCACACTCTCATTGTTGTAATTTTTTTGGATTATTTCAACTTAAGTGAAGATGAAGCTATTAAAGGATTTCATAGAGGAATAATTTTCATGAATCACCTTGATTCTATGAGATATGAGAACTTGTTTCCAAGAAGTAGAGAGCAAGATGAGAAAAGTCACAGTGTTGATAAAATAACGTTAGTAGATGTTGGAAAAGTTGTTGAAAAAGAGACCATCCCGACGGGAGAAAGACCTAAGAAAATATGCACAAACCGTGAGAGGAAGTCTCAATATTACACATGAAGTACTGGTGTGACTTCATCTACTAGAAAAAAAATAAAAATAAGTTTTGGAAGCAAAAAAAAGGGTTGTTGATAGGCTATCAGGTGGCAAGGTTGATGAAGGGTATCCTTGTAGACTAACTCCAGAAAGAGCACATACTGTTGAAAAATTTAGATCGAAGGGTGTTCTTAGAGGAGAGAGTATTGAAGAAATGATGGACATGGAATTTGGTAATGTTGTACTACTTGATTGGGTTAGTGCTTCTTTGCAACAAAATCTAAGAATAATGTAGGAAATTGATGAAGAGGACATTAGTTTCGATCAGTTTTTTGTCACATTATAGGATGCAAATTATATCACAAGTAGTAAGAGATCGAAGATTGAAAGAATACAACTTTTTGATAGAAAGTTTGTTGATCAAACAAAATTGAATGTTGATCTATCTTTGGTTACAATGTCTGGGTTGATGAAATTGCATCAAGCTAGCAGTGAAGCGCTTGTAGATTTATTGGTTGAGGACAAGAAGAAAATCAAAAGTCGAAGGCAAAAATAAAAGAGGTAGAAAATGCTTTGAGCGTGGGTCCTTTGCTAAGGAATCCATTGGTGATACCTGGCGGATCTAATATGTTTGAGAAACTTGTCAATCTTCTGAGTGTAGTGAAATCGTATATCATTATAATATATCTGAAAGATTGTGTATCATTGAATCTACAGGGAAATTTTATTTTGATCTACGACATTTAAAGAAGAGAATAACGTCTTTTTTCGAATTGTGAAAACTTAAAAGTGACTTGGAGGGAGAGAGGGAATTCGTGGAAAATGACTTATTAAAGTTTTCTCTGAAGCTTGATTCACTATCCAAACTAGAAAGAGATAAACAAGGACTACCTGTTGTTGTTTGGATGAGGTAGATCAAGGTTGCATGGTCTGGGAAAATCAGAACATTGGAAGAGATTATTTGTAATGCCTCCATCCCACATTTACCCGATTCATTATCGAGGGCTTCCCAGATATTAAAGCACCTCCACCCCCAACCCTTGGGAATTTTCCTGAGACCACCTCGCCCAGTTCCAAAACCTTCCATCCCTCCAAAGCTCAACTAAAAAGTATCCCATCACACCATGGCTATCCACGAAATGGCAAGGTAAGGAATCAACCACTCTCAAACTTGAAAAACCCCATGCCCATGATAACAAATGAACCAAATACACAAATGCATGTACCATGTATTCACAAATAAGCTAGGATATCACACATGCAACCTGTTAGCTACAAAATTCTCCTACTGAAGTTGCTTGATCACACCTTCTTTCCTTGTCCTCTATTTTCATTGTCCTTCCTTTGCTTTCCTTTGCTTGCTTGCTCGATTTATCCTCTTGGTTCTTTTCTCTCTTTGAAACTAATTCCCAAACCTAACAAAAATTTGTGAATTGATCCTCATAAGCCTTATTATTATTGATGCCTTTATTTTCTTCATTTTCCTCTATTTCCTTTCAATTTTTCTCTCATGCAAATTTGTGACCTTTCATCTCCATTTTCTCCTATTTTCCTTTATTTTCATAAATAAATGCCAATTAATGCTTTTTTTCATTTTCTATTTCCTTTGTCTATTTCCTTAGCCATAAATAAACCGAAGTGACACACACTAGGATGTTTTTCCCAACATTTAGCTTGGAATATGTGTCCCATGACCTTGGTCTTATTTTTCTTTTATTAAATTTATTACATGAAATTTAACCCGAGGTTGTTAAAAACCCCTCCCCCTTAGGGGAACACTGTCCTCAGTGTTCTATGACACCTATGACCAACAGGATTGTTGAAAACCAAACCATACTTCCCATGAAACTTTATAACCTATCTCAATGAAGTAATAAAAACTTGCTAAAAAACAAAACCAACATGAAAAAAATGACAACATGACAATTGTATTGCTTATTGGACATTTATAACACAATTCATTGTGGTTTTTACAATAACAACCATACATAAATATGTACATATACCAAAATTCCTTTTCATTGACCTGCAAATTATAAAGAAGGATAGATAGCCTCCATCTGATCAACCATCTCCCATGTAGCTTCATCAGGCCCAAAGCGCTTCGATTGCACTTAAACTTGATCGATTGCTCTGTTTCAGTGAATGAGTTGTTTTCATTGCAATATGCGCTGAGGTTCTGGATGGAATTATCCTTCTGGTTCCACTTTCAATACAAACCATTTAGTCACATGATCAACATCCTTCACATATATTTTAAGTAATAATACACGGAAAACATCATTGAATTTCGTTATAAGCAGTAGTCAAAGTCTGTAGGCCACTAGTCCAATCCTCTCAAGGATCTCAAAAGGTCTGCAATACTAAGGTTCCTACTTCGCTTATGACACAATCCTCAGGAATATCTTCTTTAGCTTGGTGCACAAGTACACATGCTCCCTAACCTAAAACTCCTTAAATTCCCTGTAGTGATTTGCATAGCTCTTTTTCCTGTCCTGTGTTTCCTTTAGATTCTTCTTGATAACATGAATTACCTATTCCATCTCTACCAACATATCCAATCCAATCCATACCATGTTCACTGGATCACTCCAATTGTTGGGAGTATTACAACTCCACCCATAAAGTGCCTCAAATAGACTCGTATTCAAGGACTCTTAATACCCATTATTATATGAAAACTCTAACAATGGAAGAAACTCTTCCCACTTTTGCTATTGATTCATAACATACACCCTCAACATATCCTCTAAAACATTATTAATCCTCTTTGTCTGTCCATCTTTTTGTGGATGATAATTTTTACTAAAAGACAACTTTGTACCCAAACCTGCAAATAACTCCTTCCAAAATCTGGAAGTGAACTTGGCATCTCTTTCAGATACAATATTCATAGGAATACCATGTTATCTCGTTATCTTTCTGATGAGGACCTACACTACCTCAATAGCTGAATTAGTAGAATTCACTAGAATGAAGTGAGGTATCTTGGTCAACATGTCAACCACAACCATGATGGAATCATGCTGTCTAGATTTCCTTGGAAAACCTTTGATGAAATCCATGGAAATGACCTCCCATTTCCATTTCGGAATCGAAATCAGCTATAATAAACCACCTAGGTGCTTTCACTCTACTTTTACATGTTGACAATCCAAACACCTTGCGTTGAACTTAAACACCTCTTTTTTCAGATTTGGCCAATAGTAGAACTTCTTCATAGTTTCCAAAGTCTTATGATATCCTAGGTGACCTGAATACGACTTAACATAAAATTCCCTCATGATAAGCTTTTTGATCTCACTATTGTTCAAAACATATATCCTGTCCTTAAATATCACTGGACCATCTGACGTAACATGATAATCCACACCCTCGTCACCTCTACCCTACTGTTGTAACATGTGATTAAGTTTTCAGTACCTGTTATCTTGCTATCCTTCCTGTAAGATCCAATCTTGTAAATATGTCCCATATGAACTCATAGTTTCAATGTGATCTGCCTACACTTGTCTGCTAAGAGCATATGCAACCCTGTTCTCTTTACCCTTAATGTACCTGATCTCGAAGTCAAACTCTTTGAGCGTGGCCAACCATATAGCTTGCCTGAGATTTAGACTATGTTAGTCAAATAAGTATCTCAACCCAATATGATGAATCATCAATGAAAACCTCATGTTAAGAAGATAGTTCCTCCACATCTTCAAAGCATGAATCATTGCTGACAACTCAAGATCATGAGTCACATAGTTCTTCTTGTCGTTATTCATTTTCCTTGACTCGTAGCATACCACCTATCCCTATTGCATCATGACTCCACTAAGTCTTGTCTTGCAAGCATATTTACACACCAAAAACTCTTTATATGGATCTACAATATTTATAACTAGAGCATTTGTAAGAAAATTCTTCAACTACTCAAAACTAGCTACACATTCCTATGCCCATTCAAATTTATTTCCTTTCCACTACAAGGATGTAATAGGATAGGAAATTTGTGAGAATTTCCTTATGCATTTTCTGAATAGCTCCACATTCCTAGGAGCTATCCATTCCATGATAGCTCTGATATTTTTTGAATCCACTACTATACCTTTCTTGGAAACAACATGTCCCAAGTAATTAAGTTTCGTCTGAAAGAAACTACTCTTAATAAGCTTGGCATACAACTAATGTTCTCTCAATAGTCTTAACAATCCTTCCAGGTGTTCTGCATGCTCTTCCTCATTCTTAGAATATATCAATATTTCATCAATGAATACTATCATAAACTTGTCCAGATAAGTACACAACACACTATTCATCAAACATATGAAAGTAGTTGGAGAATTAGTTAAACCAAAAGGAACCACAAAAAACTCATAATGTCCATACCTAGTTCAAAAATCAGTCTTGTAAATGTCCTCGTCTTTGATGCGTACCTGATGATATCTTGATCTCAAATCAATCTTTGAGAACACCGCTGCTCCCTTCAATTGATCAAATAAGTCATCAATCCTCAATAATGAATATATGTTCTTTATCATCACATTTTTCAACTTCATGTAATCAATACACAACCTAAGAGTACCATCCTTCTTCTTCATGAACAACATTGGTGCACCTGAATGCAACACACTTGGCCTAATGTATCCTTTTTCAAACATTTCCTTCAACTGTAACTTTAATTCCACTAGTCTTGGAGTGTTCATATGTAAGGTGCCTTTGATGTTGGTACTATTCATGGTACCAACTCAACAGAAAAATACACTTCCCTGTGAGGAGGAAACTTTGAAATATCTATTGGAAATACATCCTGAAACTACTGCAAAATCAGATTCCTCTTCAATACTTCTGCATCCTCAACATCCTTACCTTTGTTGCTGGAAACATGCAATTCAAACAATACACGCCCTTTCTACAGTTTCACTTTGCCTACATAGTTGTAACCATTCTCACTGATGTAGGCTTCTTCTTATCCTACAAGATTATCTTCTCTCCATCATCATCAAAGCACTCAATAACCTTCTCGTAACAATCCACCTTAGTCCTGGAAAGGTACAACCAATCCATACCTAAAATCATACTATACAAACCCAAAGGAAACACATTCGAATGTGTTGATGTAGTCATACCATTCAACTCAAATGCAAAATCTCTTATCCAAGGATGAACTCTTTTCTTAGTACCTATAGCCAACTACACAAACCAAGACTCTTCATGCACTTCTTTTATCAAACCACACCTATCCACCAGGTCTATATTAACATAACTATAATTAGATCCAAGATCAATCAAAATGGAAACAACTCGATCAGAAAGCTTACTTCCATCTTAATAATGGTTTCCTGGTGATACGCCTACTTGTTATCAAATGATACATAAATTCGAGGAATGCTCTGGCCAACATTCCCAACTATCTGTGCCTCATAAGCACTATAGAACTGAGGTATGCGACCTTGAAACAATCGGTGATCCTTCTTGTGATGATCTTTTCCATAAGAGTTTGTTTATGAGTTTGATTCTTTTATGATCCTTCTTTTATGATCTTTTCTACTGCATTAAACTTCTTGCAAGGAGCAACATTTTCATTCTCACCTACATCCTGAGGTATTCCCCATTTCGGTGGCCACTTTCCTTTATTATTATCATTCCCTTTCCAACCCTATTTAGTCTCGGTCTTACACTTCGATTAATCATTACAATGCTTCAAATTTCCAATGATTTCCTCCAGTGTTTGAGGCTCATCATCCTCAATCGAATCCTTAAATGATAATGGAAATCCATTGATGAACCTTTTAACTTTTTTCTTCTCATCCTTGAGGTAAGGAACATACCTCAATAACTTCGGGAACTTATTTGGGTACTATTCATCTATCATAGATCCCATCTTCAACCCATAAAACTACTTGGCCTTTCTATCATAGTACCTTTCTAATAAGTACTTCTTCTTGAAGAGTCTCTTGAATTCATGCCAACTCAACTCCTTGTCCTTATGTCTCTGACACACTTCACATATTCCCACCATATGTATGATTTCCCTTTGATACTGAAAATAGTTATCTTATCCTTCATGTTCTTTGTATAGTCATGTAGTTCAAAAAACTTCTTAATTCCAAGAAACCATGCCTATGAATCTTCCGACTTCTTCAACTCTCCATCAAATGCAGATGGCTTGGATTTCTTGAAATCATTTGACAAATATCTCCTCTTACTCCTCCTGTAGGGATGATAAAGATGATGACCATGATACCTATCTAAGCCAAAACCAAAAGAGAACCCATAACCATTGCCTCACTTATAATGTTTATCCAATAACCTACCATCTTTGACTATGTCATCTTTGTCTGACCTATGTCCTCCATGAGACCTACCATCATATTCCCCATTAGTCCTGTGATCTTGTCCATAACTGATTTGTGTTTGTCCTTGTCTCTGCAAATATGACAAACTTTAAAGGATAACTACATTGAATTATGTTTGTTTTTCTTGTGCCCTAGAAATATTTTCATATGAATGAATGGTTCTGTCATTATCCACCTTGCAAATTTTGATTTCTTCCTTTAGACTTCTCAAGGTATCTACTATGTCAGGAGAGTACTCATCTTTTGGTTTCTCATCTAATCTGTGAGGAGAGTCTTGTGAACTGTATTGCACCCTTTTGCTAGTCATTTATGTACTTCTTCTTCCTGCAAACATACTGTTAGTCCTTACAATATCCTAGGCTAAAAAGGAAATCGACAAGGGTAACCTCAAACCACTTCAGCTCAGTAGCTAGCCCTACTGAGCATGAGAGGGATCTCTCTAAGTCTCTTATTAGTGATACGACTTTAAAGAAAATGAATTTTAGGCTAGATATGTGTATTTGCTTGTTTGTTTGTGAAAATTTGGTTTTTTAAGGATTTGCTGAACTTATTGTTTGGAGCCACAAGTAGGTCTAGGCTGTGGGAATACAGGAGAAAACATAAGAAGAAGCTAGATATTAGAAGCCATGGTGTAATTTGAGTATTTTTCGGTGTAGCATATAGGACATAGATTAGAAGAAACTAATGAGCATAAATAAACATGATTTCATTAGCTTAGGAAGACAAAACACATAACTATGAAAACTAGATAACAGAGCTTGAAAAACAAGAATTCTGAGTATTTATCACAAGGAATTCATAGAAAGAAGAGATATAATGTAGATAAATATTTTTAGACCATGAGAAAAGAAAAATAATTACACACAAGCACCATGAACTCACTGGGCTAGAGTTCCTTGAAAATAGTTGCAACCTGTACTGTATTAGCTGAAAGATGATTACAATGCAAGCCTCCTTCACAAAACGTTCAACCTTCTTCTCCTGAGGAGAATTGATACATATAGACTCTCCTATACCACTTTCCCACCTTCAAGATTCAAATTTCTTGGTGGAGGAACTGACTCCAATATTCTCTCAACCAACAAGTGAGAGTGAGAAGGTGAAATTCAAACACTTCATGAAGAGTTTGTTTAGGAGTTTGATTCTTTTATGAGGCCTAATACACATCAAAAATAGCCTATGATGTACATTTATTCATGCCTACATCACCTAGCCTTGTAACTAGTGCCATTACATAGAGAATCTTGACTTTGACCAAGTCAGACTAGAAACTAGAAATTTTACATAGTGAAATTTTCCAAATAAAAACATAGGAAGTGCACAAGCGCAATGCCGACTTTGAGATGATTTTTAGGTACCTTATAGGGATAAAAATGCACATATCAGAGAATTTTCAACTAGCCCTTCAAGTCTAGTTTTTAGAACAGTTTGAATTTCTGAATTTGGAGAACGGGAAGACCTTCACAAATCCATTCTCCCAAGGTCACTCTAGAAGCGCGACCCCTGTCAAAAAATGGTCCAAAATGCTAGTTTTTTTGCCACTTTTTTGCATTTTTCTCCAAAAATAAACCACCTCTACAAAATATGGACAAATGTATTTTTAGAGGATGGCAAGACCTTTCCAAAAATGTAGACCTTTCCTGAAATGGAGGCTTGAGGAAAAAGCGCTGTGCCTTCTAGAAAGGCCAAATTTATGAATTTATACCAAAATTTCCCAAAAAACTCAAAATGATAAAAATTAGCTCAAAATTGGAGGGAAGGTGTAAAAATGAGTTTTTTATAGCTTCATGGATGCTTCAACACGCATCTCCAAGTTTCCCTCATCCTTTTGATCTTTTTGGCCTCCTTGAGCTTGCTTTTAAGTTGTTTCACTTTGACATTGGCGATCATGTTTTGAGCTTGATAATGATGCGCCATGTGTCTGAGCATTTGATTATGTTTGTTTGCCTTCTCTAGGAGCTTCTCTAAGTGTTCATTTTCTCTGTTAAGCCGATATTCTTTATCTTAATGTACCTCTAGGGAAATCCTTTCTTCTAGGTCAAGGTCTTCATTAAGCAATATTTGTTTTTGTTCCTCTTGCAAAGCTTTCTTGAGACCTCTGGTTCTTAGTATTTTCCTTTTCCCTTTCACCTATGATGCTTCGGGCTCGCTTGATGTCATGATCTCCTTAAATTTTCGAATTTGCTGCATTAACTTAGTTTTTTCCTTTTCTAGGATCAACTCTTTTGCTTTGAGTTGACTATTTTCCTGTTCAAGGAATAATATAAGATACTTTCCCCTTTCCAGATTTATTGCTAGCTCCTTGATTTGGTAGTCCTTGTCCCTGATAGTTTGTCTCATAGTTGAAGTCTCATCTTCCTCCTCTAAATCAATAAGCTCAAATTCGTGCTTAACTGTCTCCTTATCCTTTTTCGTTGATTCCTGCTTTGTCGATGAAGAAGGTTTCGCCCCTTTCTCTTTGTGAGAAGAAAACACAAGCCTATACCCTTTCTTATACACTTTTATCACCTCTGGCTTAGGTAGATAAATCTTCTCTGTTGTTTTGCTAGATGACCCCATCTATGTTTGTTGTTTTAGTACACTTGGGGACTGAGATGCTGCATTTTCCACATGCAATTTTAAAGTTGTTTCTAAAAAGGCTTCCCAAGCCATACCCCTCTCTGCCAGCTGATGAAGGATAATGGTTTTGATGAGATTGTGATGAGACAAGCTTGGAGAGTGCTCTTTGTCCTTTAACTGTATCTTTTCAGACATTTTTGAAATTCTCCTGAATAGGTAATTGCACATGTTGAGCGTCTTTTGAGATGTGAAGTGCATCAAGAGGCGAATATGATAGGCATACAACCTGGAGAATCTACCTTCACAAGTGAAGAAACTCATGATGGTTTTCATTAAAGGGGCATACTTCTCAAGAAAATATCTAAAAGGAATGAGGTGAGTATGTGTATCTCTGTCTAGAGTCTTTAAGAAGGGCTTGTAGTTTTCAAGATCTAGACTCATTCCCTTGAAGAAATATTCGCCATTGTTTGGTAAACCAGTTGGTAGTGAGATGGAGGCCACTGAGAAGCTAAACTCAATACCAGCAATGATAGGAATCTCTCCTTTCAATTGTGTAGCTACCCAATCTGTCAGCTGCTCATAAAACCCTGCTTCACTTACTCTTTTACAAAACTCCAAACAGTGAACATCCTCAAAGAATTGCTTGATGGAAGGATAGGAGTTGATTTGGTTGTAGTCTAATGGTTCATATATGAGAATACTCACTCCTTTGTGTTGTCTTTTTCCTTCTGGTGAAGATTCAACCTCCTTGATGACACAAAGTGCTAGCAGCAGGAAGTGAAAATAGATGTGAGGTGAGAATGAAAATGAAGTGATATGTGAGAGGTTTTGAAAAAATGATGTGAGGGGTTTTATGAAAGATGAGATGGCTTTTAAAAACTAATGGAAATGAGTGAGGAAAATAGTGAAAAAATGTGGTTGCTTGTAAGTGAGACCAAGAAGGTTTCTGATGAGATTTGTCCAAAATAATTCTAGGAATGAGCTAGGGTTTTGTTTTTTTAGTGTTTAGAATTTGTTTGGAGGTGGATGAACTGGTCAAAAATGACTCATTAGACATGTCTGCAGGTGTAGAATATCAATTTACATGTTTTGGAGATGAAAAGTTATGATGACCATTTCTACCCTAGCATTTCCAATGAAAATTTTGCTACAAACCCTAGCTTGAGAAAGTATTGACATGGAATGGAATTGAGAAAGAAAATATAGAGGGAGATGATGTACTTACTTGTTTCTTAGCTTTAGAAAGCAATTTGATTGAGCTTGTAAGCAAAATTTTGGATTTGGGAAAATTTGGGTGAGTTTCGGGTACTTTGTCCTGCGCGCAGTGCCAGAGCATAGCACAATTCACCTACGCACAGTGCCTACCTCCTAAGTGCAGTGCAATGTATCTATGTGCAGCGCCTTCAATTTTTGGCCAATTTCTCCTAGGGAAACAAGTTTTTTTCTTTTTTGGGAGAGTGAGCTCGATGATGAGGAGTGAATGGGATATGAATGAAAAGGTTATGAGTCTTCTTGAGTTTATATAAGGATAATTTCTTCACTTTTTCAAAAAAAGAAAAGAAACCAACCCTCCTTGGTGAACTGATTTCACTCTTTGAAGATAGATTTTACTTTTGCCATTGCAAGTGTGCTTTTGCTTTCCTGAGTGCTGGAGCTTCCATCTTCTGAAACCTTTGATGTCATGAAAATATAAAAAATGTGTGAATAAATCATGATCAATTCATAAACAGTTGCTTTGTCATGTGTGACTTATTTCTAGTTTTTTTTATGGAAATGGTGGACCTTGGGGACCCTTGTGACCTAATGGATGACCTAAGACCTAATGGGTTGATGATGATGACTTGACCAATTTTCATGGTGAAACCTTCGTAAAATATGATAAGCAACTAGCATGAGTGAAATTTGAAACAATGACTCCCTCTTTGGACTGACCATACAATGACCAAATTTCCTATGTAGACCTAGTAACAGAAAAATTTGATGATGAACGCATGAGAAGAACATGGTAAAAACATTTTTCGATCCAGGTGACAGGCTAACAAAACTAACACTAACACATACCATGTTAGATAACCAAATATAAACATAATCAACATGCCTCACTCAAGTTCAGGGATTGCTATCTCGTCTCCAAAATCAATCCAGATTAGCACGCTATATATCTATCTATCTATATATATATATATATATAATATATATATATATTATATATATATATATATATATATATCATTCATGATAACACTAATTGCATACAATGACCTCATGCACGATAACCATAACCATGAAAACACAAGACTCTAACACTAGACATATACATGTTAACCATAGTCACTACCATGCATGCATAACAACCACATATAAATTGACGTGAATGTATAACAATCAATTTTACCCTGAGGTCCAGTGCTACAACCTCGATCTGATACCACCCTGTAACATCCCGACCCCACATTTACCTAATTCATTGGTCTGCTAGGGTAAACATGAGACAAAGAGTTACACTGAAATGATATTACCTCTAAGCTTTAGTTATGGAAGTGGGGTTGACAACTGAGACTTACTAACCACAACCTGGCATCTTATAGGGCTTATAAGACACTCAGGGATCAAAGAACCACCCCAGGTGACCCAACCCTGAGCTAGACTATGTTTTCAGTGACTTAGTCTCCCAAACACATGTACAATCTTGCAAGAGTGTGGTTATGACTCTCCAACAACATGCACAAGCTTTCCTAAGTGCAATTGTAAGCCAAAATCCTCAGCTCAGAGGATGCGGTCCCAAGATCTAAACCAGAATTTCAGGCCAGTCCCAAAACCATAACCAAGAAATTCCTGATACTTTCTAGGATGATAAATGACTTGAAGACAATGCTAATCATACAAAACCTGAGTAAGGACATGACCTAGTCAGGCTTGACCATTACATTCATTTCATCAAACATATGGTGAACATGTAATATACAGGTCATGAATGCCTATTTGAACATAGGAATCTAAAACTTATCTGAAAATCACCAAGAAGGTCTAATTCCCTCTCATAATAGCTATAAGAATAGTTTTTTGCCCATGCATTCATTAACCATTAAATACTTATCAAATCTTGAACCAGATATAGCTAGAGTACATTGAAAATCCATGCTTATAACTAACACATAACCATATTACTAACCATAAAAGAACAACGATAAAATAACCATAATAAGAAGTAAAAGTGTTCATAGATTACAATAGGAAGATAGTTCTTATTAACTTATGCAAAATCCAAAAAGTCAGGGACTTCCATGTACCATCCAACCATAGATCAGGCTGACATAAATATTTCTTTTACCCAATCACTCCGTTCCATATTCTAAGCATGAATGTGGGATCACAAGACATAAACAACGAGGGATTTCCTGTAACACCCTCATCCCACATCTACCCAAGCAACTGGCCAACCAGGGTAAACAAGCGACAAGAGGCCACTATGATAAGATTCAATCTCCTTGGTGACTTTAAGGAAATGGAATCAACAGAACATCACATATACTCATTCAAATTCATCCAAATATCCTTCAGGGGACACATCAACCACTCAAACTACCTATCCTTGGGTCCCACTGCTATTTGAGAGACTCAAGGGTAGAGTAATGCTCCCTAGACACTACCCAAGCGAGTTAGTTTGAGGACTAATGCTCTCAAGACACTGCCCATGTGCTTTAAAACGCTTCCTAGACACTTCCTAGGCGATTTAGTCTCAGCACTAATGCTAGCATTCCGAGATTTGAGCCACCTTTTTTGGCCCAAAGCCTAGAACACTGCCACAATGGAATGATCACTTAGAATTAGTAAAGATGCAAGGAAACAATGATGCAAAAGAAATAATATGAACAAAATCATCACCAGACCCCTACTAGCCATGATTGGAAGTTCATCAAACATATCATCAACATGTAACCTACAAGTGTAAATAATAGAGTTAAGTGTAGGGATCTCATACTTATCTGAGAATCGCTATGACCATTGTTCCCTCATGCCATTTGCTGCATTACCCTCCATTAACTCATACACACATTATCCATTCATATACAAGTAAAAACATGTTGAGAGCCATATATAGCTGTTGTCATGAAATGTGCATATAACCAACATAATAGGAACAAAAATACAATAAACATATTAGCCATCAAATTGATAAATACATCAGTACCTTTACACATGAAAATCAAGGAAATGGATTTCTCATTAATGAATGCAATGAACCAACCAGAGATGGGACTACCACGTTCCACTCGACCATAGAATGGCTGAGCCAAATCTCTCTTCAGCCATTCACCCCCGTGCCATATTTCTAGCATGAATGTGGGATCTCATAGAACACATGAATCAAAACTCATCTAGGGTTTCCAGAGGCCATCCACCTCAACCCATAAAATGGTGATACCATCTCATGGTCGACATCAGCAAAACCATCATCAGATTGGTCTCCATTCAAGTCTTCCAGGGCTTCCAGAACTAGTAACTCAACCCACGGCTTATACAGGGCTTCCAGAGTGTTTGTCCAACCAAGGCTTCTAGGACTAGTAACTCAACCCACCAATGGCTTCTAGAGCATTTTTCCAATGAGGGCTTCTAGGACTAGTAACTCAACCAGGGCTTCTAGGACTAGTAACTCAACCCAAGCTATGGAAACATGAGAACCAACCAAAAAAAATAAATGAAAGTAAACCGAAAATGACCATGGCTATCTATGAAATGGCAAGGTTAGGCAGTCCACTGCCAATCCTGACCATCCTCCACGCCAATGACAGATCATAACCAAGAAACCACATGCATGTGCCATGCATGCCAAAACTAGTGAAGAAATCATACATGAAACTTGGTACCTGCAAGAAAATCTGATGTAGTTGCTGATGCTGATGCCTTCTTGCACTTTCTTTCTCTTCCTTTGCCTTCATGCTCCAAGAATCCAAGTATGCTGCACTCTCCAAGAGTGTTCCAAGAAAAATGTAAGTAACCAAGAGTATGAGAGAGAGAGAGAGAGAGAGAATAATGAGAGAGATCCAAAAATAAATTGAGAAAAGCTTGCCAAATGATCCTTAGAAGCCTTTTTATGAGTGAGGCCTCTATTTTATTCATTTTCCATTACTTTCCTTCATTTTCCTCCTCACATGCAACCTATGACCTTTCACCTTCTTTTTCTCCTAAATTCCATTATTTTAATAAATAAATGTGCCAAAATGATTTTTAATGCCTTAGCCATTGAATTTTCCAATTTCCTTAGGCATAAACAATCAAATGAACACCCCTAGGATGTCTTGCCCTACATTCAGCTTGGAATAAGTGTCCTAGTCATCCGTGGTTATTGTTTTTAGCATTTATTACATAGAATTTTCACCAGGGTTGTTACAGAACCCTCCCCCTTAGGGGACTGTGTCCTCAGTGTTCAATCACACATATACCTCAACAACCTGCTGAGAGAAGACATAATTCTAATTGAGCTTTATAACCCAGCTCGATGTAGTATTTACAATGAAAGATCTGCTCAAGACGTAACATCATGAAAACATGACAAGATGCCACATAGTGGAGCTTTATAACACATCTCATTACGATGTTTACAATGATCATTCTGCTTAAGAAAACTCATATGACATCATAATATCATGATGATATAATCACATGATAGCATGATAACATAACACTCATACCGCATAGTGGAGCTTCATAACATTGCTTGTTATGGTATTTACATCCATACACAGGTGTACATATAACAACATCATAATATATATATACACCAAAACATATGCCAAATAATATACCAAACATATATCAACATATACTAACCTCATGTAGTGTATATCAAAACATCATAAGGCATATATCAAAACATCATATAGCATGTATCAACCAACATAAAGCATGTATCAATCACCACAAAGAATATACTAGACAACATAAAGAAAATACTAAAACATCATAAAGCAACTACCAAACCACCATATCAAGTTGCTTTACCTCAATTGGAAAACAAGGAAGGATACATGGTCTGCATTTGATCCTCCATCTCCCATGTAGCTTCATTGGGCCCAAAGTTATTCTATTGCACTTTAACTTGCTCTATTGCTCAGTTCCAGAGCATGAGAACATTTTTCTGCAATATACAATGAGGCTCTAGCTCGAATTCTCCATCTGGTTCCACCTGCAATATAGATCAGTTAATCACATGATCAACATCCTTAACATACTTCTTAAGCAAAGATACATGGAAAACATCGTGACTTTCACTGCCGGAGGCAGTGCAAGTCAATAGGCTACTGGCCCAATCCTCAAAATGATACTGAAGGGTCCACAAAACCATGATGCCAACTTGGCACATGAGCCAATCCGCAAGGAGCTGTTCTTCAGTTTGATGCGCAAGTACACCCATTCCTCAACTTGGAACTCCTTGAACAACCTGTTCCTGTCTGCATAACTCTTTTGCCTATCTTGTGATGCCTTAAAATTGTTCTTGATCACCTGCATCTCATGTTCGATGTCTGTAAACATATCTGGTCCAATCAATACTCTACTAATTGTATCACTTCAACTAATTAGAGTGTTACAACTCCGCCCATATAACGCCTTAAAGGGACTCATCCTTAGTGACTCCTGATAACCATTTTTGTATGCAAACTCAACCAAAGGGAGTGTTGACATTGCTGGACCCGCCAACATGTTAGGGGATCTCCCTAGTAAGAAGTCCCAATTAGACCTCAGACCGTTTGGTGTAGGAGTCCCAGTAGTGGATCGTATAGTAATTCCTTGACCGCGATTTCACACAGAGGCAAGTAAGATAACTCTATTGGTAGCAAGGGTGTGATAGCTGCAGTGAGTCAAGGAAGGTGCGTGAGAGGTTATAACACATGGGGGCTAAGATGAGTGCGCCACTTGGAAACTTGTGATAACACTCAGCTTGGAAGGGAACACATGAGCTAAGATGCATCACAACATGGAAGGCAAGTTAGCTAGCAATCCAAAGTGATGGTTCAATCAAAAACACATCTCAGAAAGATTCATACATACTTATACAGAATAGTCTATACATGCATGTGTAAGAAAACCAATACATATATAATTTAGAGTAAACCAGATAGCATAGAATACAATACAACATATGCATGAAACGTGTTGGCTCTTATTATATAAAGAAATGTAAGTTCTAGTCATACAATACATCCATGTCCAACCATTAGTTCCAATAGTGGAACATTATAGCCACAACCACCTACTCCTGCAAAGAGATGTACTAGTTCTACATAGTGGAGAAGCCAAGGCTTGTTACAATACTGTCCAAGCTCTCTCCAGGATAGTCTTATGAAAAGCTTGGCTGACCCAAATCCCATACAATGAGTTATGAGGGACTATTTATAGAAAAGGGTGGGGTGACCCTTGACATTCCCCGTTATGACAGCTCAACTACCCTCATGACTCTTCATCTACTCTATGACTGTTACATCCAACTATTGACACTTGAATTACACTTGACAAGACATTACATTACAATGCACATGTACCCATGTGAAACAAAATGTCTTGAGCAAGCCATGCTTGACATCACTCTCACTTAGACAACCATGGAAGTCTAATTCAACATCTTCATGTTGATTGACAATGACATATTGATGCCAATATCGATAGTCCTTGATGGTGTCCGTGTACTCCATAGTGACATCTGTCTGAAGCCTGACTCTTGCCTCCATAGCATCTGGGTACACTGCTTGGGCTCCTTTGTCAAACTCATCTAAAAGCATGCACATCATTGTCTTCAATCCTTCTAGACCAACAACATGCGTGTGCATGATGTCTATGCTGATGGCAAAGTCTTGGCTGGTGGCAATGCAGATCACCTCGTCGAAGTACAACTTAAGCTCTAGTCGGACCTATGTCTTTGTCTTCAGCTGGGTGGGAGTCCCAATGGATGGGATCACATGTGTGCACACCACAACATCCATACTATTGAATACTCGTGCATGGGAAACCTGTATGCTAGTGATGAGATACGAGAGCTCTTCATTGTTTTGGATTTGACTCTAGATACATGCTTGTAGCTCAATTGCAATGACCCTCATCATCTTAGGCAAGTGAAGTGGGGCTCCCTTGTATTTCATCATCCATGTTTACATGTCATCAATAGCAACATGCAAGTTCGTAAAGATGCAGGATCTTCTAGCACATTGCTGCTGCCATCTGTTGAGATGGATGACTGCCTTATGCATGGTACCAAACTTAGAGTACAACACTCACATAACTGTGTCAAGGGACAATACTTCATCTAGTATTTGTTAGAAAATTATATATTATGGAGCAATGGAACACATAAAATATTGCATAAATATAAACACAGAAAATGCATAAAAGAAGAGAGACACAAATATACGTGGTTCACCCAGTTTGGGCTACATCCACCCTGAACAACCAATCCTTCCTTTCTATTATCCAAAAAAATGAAGAGACACAACCTATAGTAGATCCGCTGTAATATCCTCTGTTTTCTCTCATAGTCTCACCTCTCTATTTCTCGCTCAGAGAATACACATTTATATCATAGCCTCAAATACGATGCCCTCATACAAAGAGAAGGGTTGCCTTCTAGGGAAAAAAACCCTAAACTAAACATAAATTCTACCGTCAGATCATCCGCCTAATGAACGACTCAAATTGACTAGAAATAACTATACTTTTACAAGGAAATTTTACATATGTTTTTAACTTCAGGGGTGTTGCCCCCGAAACCCCCACCGGGGGACTGCTGGCCCCCAAACCCCCCAGCCAGGGGGGATCAGCCTCCCCGAACTCTTGTGGGGAGGACAAGTCACCCCCACAGCCCCCCGCGTGGAGGGGTGTACAAACTTCCTGGGGTATACATCCGGTTGAAACAAAGACATCTGAATAATCATGCTCCACACTCAACAATCTCCCACTTGGAGAATGATTGTAGCAACTCCATCGCTGCTTCATTTGTTGGACAATGACTCCTCTTTGGACCTGGCTGTTTCTCATCTTCATCATCATCCTTGAAGACCAATTGAAATTGAGCATATTATCAGTTCCTCCCTGGTTACAACTTTTGTTAGCATATCTGCAGGATTATGGCTAGTGTGTATCTTTTCTAGCTTCAACTCTCCATCTTCCAACACTGATCGTATGAAATGGTACTTGAGCTTTATGTGTTTAGTCCTAGAATGAAATGTTGAGTTTCTTGCCAGATGAATGGTACTTTGGCTATCACTATATAATGTGCCCATATCATGCTTCTTACCCAGTTCACCCATAAACCTTTGTAACCAAATCATTTCTTTACTAGCCTCTATAGCAGCAACATACTCTGCTTCTATTGTTGAAAGTGCTACAATACTTTGGATTTTTGAAACCCAACTAACAACTGTTCCACCTACAGTAAATACATATCCTGTAGTGCTCCTCCTATTATCACTGTCACCTACCATATCTGCATCAACATATCCCTGTGGAGAAATGTTTGAACCACCAAAGCATAATGCTTGATTTGTGGCACCTTTCAAGTATCTGAGAATCCATTTCACTACCATCCAATGTTCCTTTCCTAGATTGTTCATGTACATGCTTACAAATTCCACTGAATGTGCAATATCAGGCCTTGTGCAGACCATTGCATACATTAAGCTTCTAACTGCTGATGCATATGGAACTTTAGACATATAATCCATGTCTTCTTGGGTCTTTGGGCACATTTCCTTACTTAGTTTGAAATGGCTAGCAAAAGGTGTACTAACTAGTTTTGCATTGTGCATATTAAATCTTTTCAACACCTTTTGTATGTACTCATTCTGAGATAATGTTAATTTGACGATTTTTTCTGTCTCTAGTTATTCTCATACCAAGGATTTGTTTTGCAGCTCCAAATCCTTCATTGCAAATGAATTTGCCAATTTTCTTTTGAGCACATTTATTTCCTACATGTTAGACCCTACAATAAGCATGTCATCTACATACAATAACAATATAATATAGCTGCCATCATTTTGCCTTTTGAGATAAACACAATGATCAGAGTGACACCTAGTATAACCTTGTTCAGACATAAACTTGTCAAATTTTAGATACCACTACCTTGGAGCCTGTTTTAAGCCATACAAGCTCTTCTTCAACCTACACACTAGTTTCTCCTTCCCTTTTACTTCATATCCTTGTGGCTATTGCATATATATCTCTCCTCCAAATCCCCATGGAGAAAGGTTGTCTTTACATCTAACTGCTCAAGATGCAAATCTTCAACTGCTACTAGACTTAAAATAGTTCTGATTGAAGTCATTTTAACAACAGGAGAAAATATTTCATCAAAATCAATATCTTTCTTCTGTGCAAACCCCTTCACCACAAGTCTAGCTTTGTAACTTTGTTTTCCTCCATCTTCTTCCTTCAGCCTGTAAACCCATTTATTCTTCAATGTAGTTTTTCCTACAGGCAACTTGACTAAGTCCCAAGTCTGGTTGTGCATTAAGGATTCCATCTCTTCTTCCATGGCTACCTCCCACTTCTACCTGCTTTCAACCTGCATTGCTTCTTCATAACATTCAGGTTCACTAGAATGAGTCAACAATAAATAACATAATGAAGGAGAGTATCGTTTAGGGGCTCTACTTATCCTGGTAGATCTTCTAACACCACTTTCAGGTGTTTGGGGTGCCTGTTGCTGTTGTGGTTGTTGTTGTTGTTGTGGTT
>APFE030275442.1:59473-99211 GCA_000404065.3 Pinus taeda
TCCCCTTCTCACTCATGTGTCTGAGCCTATGATGCCATAATGCTGCATCTTCTCCTTTGGAAGTTAAAGCATTAACAGAGTTAGAAATACCATTGCATAAATACAATGTACCAACCTTCTCGCCTTTTGCTATTACCAGGGCTCCTTTGGTGACCTTCCAAGCTTTATTTGTGAAAGCTGTCACACAACCTTCACTACCTAACTGCCCTGTTGAAATCAGATTTTTCTTTAGATCTAGGACATGCCTTACCTCCTTTAGTAGCCATTGGTTTCCATTTTGTTGTTTTACAAGAACCTTACCCATTCCAACAATTTTACAGGGTTTATCATCACCCAAATGGACTTGTCCAAAATCTCTTTGAACATAGTCATGAAAATATTTCTTATCAGGTGTGGCATGGAATGAGGCCCCTGAATCTACCGCCCAGGAATCAATAATATTTTCGAGAGAAAGAATCAAAGCATCTTGTAACACCTCACCTGTCACGTTTGATTCATGATTGTTTTCTTGTTGTGCATCTCCTTATTTTCCCTTTCAAGATCTACAGTCTTTCTTTAGGTGTCCTTTCTTTCCGCATATCGAGCACACTATCCTCGATATGGACTTGGATCTGCCTTTCCTTGATTTACTGTGATATCCTGAGCTCTTTTCTCTTTCCATTTTTATTCCCCTAGACTCTGCACTCAAAGCATTACCTGATGTCTCTCCAGAGCTTTTCTGTTGCATTTCTTTGCTAAAGATAGCACTGAAAACATCATCAACCTTTAAAGTACTAGATCCAGAAACAGAGTTACTAATGGCCATTACTAAACCATTCCAACTTTCTGCCAATGAGCACAAGAATAACAAAACTCTAACTTCATCATCAAAGTTTACCCCTACAAAACATAATTGACTTGTAACAGTATTAAAATCATTTAAATGGTCTGCAACAAATCCACCTTCCGACATCTTCATATTAAATAATTGTTTCATAAGAAATATCTTGTTTGAGGCCAAGGGTTTTTCATATAGTTTCTTCAATGCCTTAATCAAACCCTCTGTCATTATTTCCCTCAAAATGTTGAAGGCGACCGACGTTGCGAGGCACAACCATATTGTTCCAAGTGCCTTTCTATTGAGAAGGTTCCATTCTTCATCTATGGTAGGTACAGATCTTTATGATACAGATAATATTCCATCTGCATCTTCCACAACGAGAAGTTTTGGCCGTTAAATTTCTGAACCCTAAACTTACCATCTTCTGCCATTACTCCCACTCGAATGAGGAACCCTTCTTTCCTGCGAGTTTATCAGCCAAATAGACCTTCGACTCTGATACCAGTTGTTAGAAAATTATATATTACGAAGCAATGGAACACATAAAATATTGCAGAAATATAAACACAAAAAATGCATAAAACAAGAGAGACAAAGATGTACGTGGTTCACCCAGTTTGGGCTAAGTTGACCCCGAACAACCAGTCCTTCCTTTCTATTATCTAGAAAAATGAAGAGACACAGCCTACAACAAATCGCTGTAATATGCTCTATTTTCTCTCACAGTCTCACCTCTCTGTTTCTCGCTCAGAGAATACACATATATATCGTAGCCTCAAATACGATGCCCTCATACAAAGAGAGGGGTTTCCTTCGAGGGCAAGAAACCCTAAACTAAACATAAGTTCTACCGTCAGATCATCTACCTAATGAATGGCCCAGATTAACTAGAAATTACTATACTTTTACAAGGAAATTTTACATCTGTTTTTAGCTTCAGGGGCACTACCCTCGAAACCCCCCCGGGGGACCGCTGGCCCTCAGATCCCCCAGCCAGGGGGGATCGGTGCCCCCGAACCCCCGCCGGAGGGACAAGTCCCCCCCACACCCCCCCACGTGGAGGGGTGTACAAACTTCCTGGGGTATACATCCAGTTGAAACAAAGACCTTTGAACAATCATGCTCCACACTGAACAATATTTCCTTCTTTAGTTTAGCTCGGATGGATGCTGTCACCAACACTCCTCCTTGCTTGGCCATCTATAGTTCCTTAACCATTCGCTCATTCTCAGCTATCGAAAATCAAACACTTGAGCTTATGGCTTTGGCATACACTCTGGTTGCATTAGCCAAGGCTGTTGGATGTTTGCACACATCATTCACGATCACTCGTTCTTCAACTTCTGTAGGGGATGTTTGATCCTCCGGAGATGATACTCTGAGAGACTACACAAATCTATGTTGAGATTTGTCGAATGATATGATGTGCATCTCTCCTTTCGGCTGATCACCAAGGATATTAGTGCCTCCTTGATCACTTGAGACTTTCTCATCATCTGGATGTAGTGAATCAGGTAAATTGACCTCCTGTTGATGAGGCATGAGGTCATTGTCCTGTTCCAACTCTTGTTGCTCCATGTCTACATCCAACTATTGAAGTGCTTGTTCTATCTGACGAGTGAAGTCTTTCTCCTACAATGGTTCACCTTGTTTGCTTGATGCCATCTGTTCCAATGAATTTACTACATGTACGGGAATTGTTTCATCCATTTTCACATGTTGCGCCCCCTATTGTACCTTCTCTTATTGTGCTTCCCTCTCCTATTTGTGCAACTCTTATTCCTTCTAGAGTTTCCCCCTCAGCTCATGCAACTCCTTCTCTGCTTGTTCCATTCTTCTCTTATCCCTCTGCCTTTGCACAATTCACATGGCACCCTGATGCCTCTTTGCCTCTATAGCCATAGTTGCTTTCTCTACTAATGGATATGTGTAGAACTTGCATCTTTGCTACTCCTTCATGCGATCGACAATATTCCTCTTACCTTTGTCACAGCGTGGTATAATTTCCTTTGCTAATACTATTGTTACTACTGCTGGTGCTCTCCATGATGTTTCTTCATGTTGCTTCACTAACCACTCCACAACGAAGCCGACCCGTTCATTGGGTCTAGAGAAACTGTAGTAATATATTCATGGGTCCTCCTCGGCCAAATGAAATGCCCTGTGGATCTAGTTGAATTGAACTCTCGTGCTGTGATCTTTCATAATATAATGTGGGCCATACAGATTGTAACTTCGGAGGTTGAGTCGATACTTCTTCATTTTTCTGCTTCGACATCTACTTACTTGATACTCTGGACCTCATATAACCCAATCTGCAAAGGAAGAGCGGTTCAATGTTCCTTATTCTTTCGATGTAGTCTAGTTGTCAATCACATCGAGATGTGATATGCTACTTCCTGCATGATAAGTATGTCCATTGCAAACTTCAGTAGGACATGGGGAGGCTTCTCCATGCTGATAATTTGGATGAAGGTGTTGGACGGTGAGGCATACCAATCAACAATGTCTAACAGTGCCTCCATTTCTTTCTTTGACATGTAGGGTGGATCTTGTTCGAATATCATCTTGTAAACTGGGGCGACTAAATTATCGGACAACTGTGTGATTACTCCTCTCAAGCTGCATTCATAAAACAACTTGAAATATGTGTTTGTTGCAGTCTCTGCTAGTGACCATGCCCACTCCAAGCCCGGGAACTCCTTTCAGGCACAGATTGCATCTAAGATGGAGGTGTACATGTAAATATCTACATGCATACCTCCGGGTGACTTTCAAGCCTTGATACTTGTTCCTTCAGCTGATGAGAAAACATGCTAGACCAGTTACATGGTTTTCCTTCTCTGGCCAGTTGGTTGAGTGTGATCACCCAAATCTATGGGAAGGTTTCCATGCTTTCTTGGCCATACAATCGACATGAAAATATGACCAAGTATTGATATGCCTTCCACAATATCTTCACCTTCTAGATCTATTTGGGTGTCAACTTAAATCAAGCTGGCTCCTTTACTTAGTTCTTCATAATGTCTTTCGAGTTAGCACGGTTTTTGGGTAAGCTGAAGGGAGTCTTCATGATAGTCATGAGCTCTAAAATTTGATACATCTCATCATAATCTCGTGCCCAAAATGTTGCAATCTTCTTCCCACTAAAACTACTCAAGGTCATCATCTCAGGATCAGTGTGAGATACGATCCAGTGTATCATGTCCGCACATGGGAATGCGAGATATCTGCATGAAATCCGGTACAAGTTGGACTTGTGAATGTTCACATACACCTGACAGTCTTTGAGGTCTTCCTCAAAAGTTCCTACAAATGCTTCAATGACCTCTTGCCACTTCAGTTTGATGTCCTTGTCTAGAAACAATTTGGTATCTTCACAAATCGGTATACTCTAGCTCCATTTCCATCAGTGTCCTGTGACCTTGCTCTCTTGGAGGCCATTGATCCTATATTGCTAAGAGGTGGATGAACACCTGAAAGATCTGGAGATATGGCAACATTCATGGCAATTAATCTGTCAGCAAAAACCAAAGCAAATTCAGGGAATGATATAGCACATACCTGGGGAACTGATAGGCTATATTGCGTAATTTCTTCTAGGAGGTTGGGTTTATGGCTATCGGAACTATGAAAAAGGTAGTTTGGGTTGTTTGGGAGGCAAGATTGGCTGCTCGATATTCACAATGCGAAATCCAGACTGGCTGTTGGGATTGTGCAATGCATAATTCAGCTGGGAGTGACTGTAGGCTCGGGGACTGCATTGCACAATTTTCTGGGCTAGCAGTCACTATCCTGGAAGATAGTGCCTGGGAAAAAATGCAAAAATTCTGCAGAGGAAGATAGAGCATTCCTTATCCAGACTTGCCAAGGGGCAACTGAAATCAAATATGAAAGTGAATGCATGTCGACACTAAGTGAAAGCAAAAGTGATTGATAGTGCATGTAAACATGAATGAAAGATTCAGTAAATAGATCAAAAAGCATGCGAGTGAAGCGAGTCAATAATTCAACGACCATTCATGCAAAACAATTTCATGCATGTGACAATAGTGAGATAACAACGAAAACTAAAACAATGCTAGGACAAGCTAGTATACATGTAGAAAACAACAAGAGTTCAAAGAAATCAAGCAAACAATACTCACACAACTAAAAACACAATAAGTAACAAAAATGCTGAAAAAGACAAGTTGAGGCCACTTACCTGTGAATAGCTGAGTCAGATGTGTCGAAGAGCCTTGGATGTGTTGTGCGATGTCAAAGCTCCAAGATCTATGTGAAAGAATGAGAGTTGATGTGTCGAATAAATAAGTTTTGAGCTCATGATGCGCATGCGACAAATATAGGAAAAAGTGACACTTGGTGGAAAGTTCCTAAATGAAATTTGCATGTAACCTCCAATTGGTAAAAATAGCTCCCTGAATCATGGGATACCTTTTGCATGTTGCCTTTGCTCTTCCAAGAAAAAGAAAGACATGCATTCAAGTCAAGTTTCCTTGGTCCAGGATGGAACTAGTCAACCCAACTACTCATGCATGATACTGCCCAACTGCTAGAAGGAAATGCACATTTCTAGCTGGGAGTTGGGATGTATGCCTAGGAGATTTGTGCAATTTCTAGGAAGAGCAGCTGACTGCTACCCAGATTTGCACAAATTCTAGGTTGAGCATCCTTGCTCTGGAAAATTGTACAGTTTTCACTGTGAGGGTTGACTGGCAGAATTGCGTAATTCTGGAGCCCAACAGGCTGCCAGACAGGATTACACAATTTCTAGATGGAAGGTTGGTTTCCCTCTAGAGTTACACAATTTCTTGGGGGAGCTGCTCAGCTTGTAATTGGACCAAGTCCGATGAAGAGCGTGTGAGGGGAATGCATCAAACTGTTATCGACAAGCTGCCTTTGTGCAGGAAAAACATCGAAGCTTGTGTACTTGACAAAGAAAGACAAGGTGTTGTGGAAAGTTGGTAGGGAGTCTCCAAAATGAAGCTAAGGAAAATTTTTGAAGGGTAGCTGTAGCCACTACAACACTTCGTGACACACTACTAGAACTCCAGCTCTCTGAATGGACCTTGTTTGTGAAAATAAATTCTAACACCTTCGTAAGTATTGTTCAGTTCTCAGCTCACCTTGGTTTCACACTAGCTTGATTGCAAGATGTAGTGTTTGCGAAGCTCTTGGTTGATTGACACACATTCCAAGCCAAGGAAACATAGTTGTTTTGATTGGGGTTGAGGGGTATATTGGTGAACAAGTAGTATAGTCATCAGAGTCTTAGTTTAATCTCTAGTGTTGCTCCTAGGAGGCCTTGATAGTACCCTGATAGAGTCACGTAGGAACACAAGCATGACTCCACTACCAACGAGCCTGGTCAGTACCTCGGTGGAGTTACTTGCATCACCTCTCTACATAGGAAGCCTTTCTCTTCTTTCACCTTATCCATTTTTCATTTTTATTTTTATTTTTTATTTTGTGCATAACACTTATTCATTTTGGAGGTGGAAGAGAGATCTCGACTTATTTAGAGTAGAAGAGGTTGTTCCAGCAAAGAAGTAGTTTATTGTACCTCTGATGTGCCTGTTAAGGTTTCCCTCTCACCTTACTCTACTTGAATGAGCTGACAAGGGTTAACCCAAAAACAATCGACTAGAGTAGGTGACACTAGTTAGCACACAAGCGTTGTGTTTTCACCAAGGTTCACTTCAAACAGTAAGCATTTTCCTTTGATGTATCGTGGAATAAAAGTAACAAGCTCTTCATACAGAGGCAAAATGACAGATAACCAAGTAGTGATAGTTGTATAGGCCCTCTTGTAATTTACCCTTCTTGTTTCAAGAGTTATACATGGTTTCATGTGAAACTAACCTATGAATGAAATAAGTGAACTAACAAACAACAAAACAAAGGAAGAGCATAAGAAAAAGTGAAAGTAAAGTGAGTAATAAAAGAAGCAAGTGAACAAAAAAACAAACAAAGCAAGTAAGCAAACAAGCATGCAAGAAAACTGACTGAAAGCAAACACTACTCCTACTCATAAGTTAATGGTGCATGGGCCTAATCACATGAAGTGATATCTCCAATGTAGCTACCGGTGCATTTTTTGACCCATGTTGGTGAAGGCTTGGTCCGCGAGCAACACAGTTGTGTGAACCAACAAGCAAGAAAGATATAATAATGAATACAACCACACTTCGTGTTTCAAAGTGGCCAGAGGACATAAGTGAGTACAGGTGCATGATGAGTAGTCCGTGGACTTATCATGAAGTTGTGCGACATTGTGTGCAACTTTGAAGCATAAGAACACTCTTGACTGTGACATGCAAGGAAACAAAAGAAACAAAGATAGCTTTCGTCGTGCACGCCTGCTTGTAATGCAAGACTCCTCCAATGCATGAGTGTTAGGATCGTGTAGTTTATGATCTATGTGTAAGATTGATCTTCAACGCATACAGATGAGTGATGAGAAGGCTTGGGTGATTGAACAATTGCCTGATCAAAAGTGAGACTAACCACAAGAGAGCGAGGGCCTGAAATAACCATCAGATTAGGCTAAAGTTCCTCGACAGTCTTGGGTGTTTCAACTTCATCATCAACCGGTGGCTTTGAAATATCAACTGCAATAGAGTCATGATCGTGATCAAATATGGTAGTAAATGGATCACGACCGCCATGATAAAAATAAATAAATGAGTCCATCAACATCCTCATGATCATATGAATCAAATAGAGGGGTAGATGAAAAGCGAACAATCTCATCCTCTGTGTTTCTGGAAAAGGCAGATGAAAGATCAAATGGATTTTAAATGAATATCTTATCCTTTTCATTGTCGAATGATGGACTCACATTCAGTGTGTCCTGCAATTGATCAACAATGGGTGCATCCATGGATGGAGAGACACATGAAAAATTGTGGATGGCAGGTTCACCAAAGATGTCAGGGAAGAACAGAGGAGGCTCAAATGGAAGGGAGTCATCCTTCGCCGAGTGTTGATGCTCAAGTTCCCACTTATGCTCTTCATGAATGACAACACATGTTAGTTGTGCAACACTAACTCTTTTAGTGGCTTGTTCCTCATTCACAACAAGTGAAAAGTATGGAATGGAAGAACACAAGAAAGTATCATCTAGAGGAACAGCCGAATGTGAAGACAGAGGTTGTGGAATAGAATGCATATGACAACTCGAAGGACTCACAACCAAATATGCATGAAAATTAAGTGAAGTTATGTTGGGAGGATGCGAAAGCTAAACAAGTGTTTGAGCATGATCCTTGACATCACTCGATAGTGGTGGAGTTGTTTGATGAGGGGATGGCAGAGAGTCACTCGTGACAGTGATCGCATCCGTTTGTGATTGCACAACTCCCTCCCTAAAGAATGTCAAGTAAGGCTTGATTTTAGACCTCTTCTTGGGACGTGAAAATTTCTTGATGCAATACTCGAATCGGCCACAAAGATAGAGGAATTTCATCTAGCTCCTCGGAGCTTGAAACTGCAAGTTACTGAAGCGCTGCCAAAAATCCATAATCAATTCATGGGGAGTCTTCTGTTGCTATAGCAGTTTTTGGTCAAGATGGTCTGGATCAAAACGATAGAAAGTGTCTTCAATGAGATCATATAAGTGTTCAAGTGAGTGCACACTGTAAGCTGGTAGCCTGAACAACCACCGAAGTGGAGATTCACAAAATGTGTATGCAAGCAGCAAGCTAGCCTATTCATCAGAACACCCATCTTCCTCATGAACCATGGAAATAAATCCATGTAAGTAGTCAGGCCAGGCCACTTTGCTTTCACCATCATACGTGTAAGTGAACAAGTGATCAAAAAACTCCCTCGTGATGGTGACATGTTCATGATTTGAAAAACATCGCGGAGGGAGAAGAGTGCCAGAATCCATGAAATATATGCAAAGGTTCAAAACCAAATGAGAGGACACAACTTATCATTTGGCCCTCCTTCTAGCACCAGAAATGTTGACGGTGCTGGACCTGCCAACATGTCAGGGGATCTCCTAGGTAAGAAGTTCCAATTAGACCTCACAACGTTAAGTGTAGGAGTCCTAGCAGGGGGTCGTATGCTAATGCTTGGAAGGGAACACATGAGATAAGGTACATCACAAAATGGAAGGCAAGTTAGCAAGCAATCCAAAGTGATGGTTAAACCAACAACACATTTCAGAAAGATTCTTACATACTTATACAGAATAGTCTATACATGCATGTGTAATAAAACCAATACATATATCATTTAGAGTAAACTAGATAGCATAGAATAAAATACAACATATGCATGAAATGTGTTGGCTCTTATTATATAAAGAAGTGTAAGTTCCAGTCATACAATTATCTATGTCCAACCACTAGTTCCAATAGTGGAACGTTACAACCAAAACCACCTGCTCCTCTAAAGAGATGTACTAGCTTGTGGAAAAGCCAAGGCTCATTACAATACTGTCCAAGCTCTCTCCAAGATGGTCTTATCTAAAGCTTGGCTAATTAGAAGTCCATACAATGAGTTATGAGCGACTATTTATAGCAAAGGGTGGGGTGACCCTTGACATTGACCTTTGTGATAATGCAATTACCCTCATGACTCTTCATCTACTCTATGACTATTACATCCAATTATCGTCACTTGACTTACACTTGACAAGACATTACATTACAATGCACATGTACCCATGTGAAACAAAATGGCTTGAGCAAGCCATGCTAGAAATCACTCTAACTTAGACAACCATGGAAGTCTAATCCCTAAACATCCTCATGTTGATCAATAGTAACATACTGATGCCAAGATAGGTAGTCCTTGATGGTGTCCATGTGATCCACAGTGACATCTGTCTGAAACTTGACTCTTACCTCCATAGCATCAGAGTACACTTCTCAGGCTCCTTTGTCCAACTCGTCTAAAAGTATGCACTTCATTGTCTTCACTGTCACTGGGCCAGCAACATACTTGTGCATGACGTCTACACTGATGGGCAGGTCTTGGCTAGTGGCAATGCACATCAACTTGTCAAAGTACAAGTTAAGCACTAGTCGGAATTGTGTCTTTGTCTTCGCTTAGGTGAGAGTCTCAAAATATGGGATCACATGTGTGTGCACCACAACAAGCATACTCTTGAATACTGATGCATGGGAAACTTGTATGCTAGTGATTAGATGCAAGAGCTCTTCATAGTTATGGATTTGACTCTGGATACATGCTTTTAGCTCGACTGCATTGGTCCTCATCATCTTAGGCAAGTGAAGTGGGGCTCCCTTGTATTTCATCATCCATGTTTTAATGTCATCAACAACATCATGCAAGTTCGTCAAGATATGTGCTCTTCTATCACATCGTTGTTGCAATCCGTTGAGATGTATGACTACTTATGAACGTTACTAAACTTAGTGTACAATGCTCGCATAAATGTGTCAACGGATAATACTTCATCTAGTATTGCCTTCTTCAGTTTAGCTTGGCTAGACACTATCACCAACTCTCCTCCTTGCTTGACCATCTGTAGTTCCATTGCCATTCGTTCATTCTCAGCTATCAGAAAGCAAACACTTGAGCTTGTGGCTTTGGCATACACTCTAGGTGCATCGGCCAAGGCTGCTGGATGTTTCTTCACATCATTCATGACCACTCATTCTTCAACTTGCATAGGGGATGTTTGATCCTCTGGAGTTGATACTCTGCGAGACTTCACAACTCTATGTTGAGATTCGTCGAATGAGATGTTATGCATGTCTCCTTCTAGATAATCTCCAAGGATATTAGTACCTTCTTGGTCACTTGAGACTTTCTCATCATCTTGATGTGGTGAAGGAGGTAATTCAAACTCTTTGTGATGAGGCATGAGGTCAATGTCTTGTTCCAACTCTTGCTGCTCCATGTCTGCATCTAATTGTTGAAGTTCTTATTCTATCTCATGAGTGAAGTCTTGCTCCTGTGATGGTTCACCCTGTCTGCTTGATGCTAGCTATTATGATGAATACACTACCTGTACGGGCATTTTTTCATCTCTTTAAACATGTTGTGCCCCCTGCTGTACCTGCTTCTACTACGCTTCCCTCTCCTATTTTTGTAGCTCTTGTTCCTTCTGGAGTTGCTCCCTCAGCTCATGCAACTCCTTCTCTTCTTCTTTAATTCTTCTCTTATCCCTTTGCCTTTGCGCAATTTTCATGTCATGCTGGTGCCTCTTTGCCTCTATAGCCATAGTTTCTTTCTCTACTAATAGATCTGCTTGGAACTTGCAGCTTTGCTCTTCCTCCATGCGATTAACTATCTTCCTCTTACCTTTGTTGTGCACTGGTATGCTTTCCACTGCTGCTACTACTGCTGCTGGTGCTCTCCATGACACTGCTTCATGTTGCTTCACTAACAATTCCACAGTGAAGTTGACCTATTAATTGGGTTTGGAGAAACTGTAGCAATATCTCCATGGGTCCTCCTCGGCCCAATGAAATGCCCCGTGGATCCAGTTGAATTGAACTCTTGTGCAATGATCTTTCACAATACAATGTGGGTCATACGGATTGTAACTTCATAGGTTGAGTGGATACTTCTTCATTTGTTCTGCTTCGACATCCGCTTGCTTGATACTTTGGATCTTTTATAACCCAATCCGCAAAGGAAGAGTGGGCTAAGGTGCATTCTTCTTCTGGTGCAGTCTAGTTGTCAATATTGTCGAGATGTGATATGCTACTTCTTGCATGAAAAGTATGTCCAAGGAAAAATTCGGTAGAACATGTGGAGGCTTCTTCGCATTGAACATTCAGATGAAGGTGCCCGACGATGAGGCATACCAATCAGCAATGTCTAATAATGCCTCCATTTCTTCCTTTGGCATGCAGGGTGGATATTGTTCGATTATCATCTTGTAAACTAGGGTGACAAAGTGATCGGACAACCGTGTGATTACTCCTCTCAAGCTTCATTCGGATAACAACTTGAAATATGTATTCACAACAGTCTCCGTCGCCGACCATGCCCACTCCAAGCCTGCGAACTCTTGTTGGGCACAGATTACATCTAAGATGTAGGTGGACATGTAAATATTTGCATGCATACATCCGGGTGACTGTTGAGCCTTTGTTACTTGTTCCTTCAGCTGATGAGCCAAAATCTCGGACCAGTTACATGGTTTTCCTTCTCTGGCTAGATAGTCCAGCATGATCACCCGATTCTGTGGGAAGGTTTTCGTGCTTTCTTGGCCATACATTTGACATGAAAATATGACCAAGTATTGATACGCATTCCGTAGTATCTTCCTCTTGTAGATCTGGTTGGGTGTCAACCTGAATCAAGTCGACTCCTTTACCCAGTTCTTCAAAATGTTTCTAGAGTTAGCATTGTTGTTGGGTAATCTGAAGGGAGCCTTCATGATAGTAACAAGATCTAAGATCTGATATATCTCATCATAATCTCATACCCAAAAGGTTGCAAGCTTCATCCCACTGACATTGCTCAAGGTCATCGCCTAGAGATCAGTGTGAGGGACGATCAAGTGTATCATGTCCGCGCATGGGAATGTGGGATATCTGCATGCAATCCGGTACAAGCTAGGCTTGTGAATGTTCACATACACCTGACAGTATTTGGGATCTTCCTCGAAAGTGTCTGAAAATGATTCATTGCCCTCTTGCCACTTTAGTTTGATGTCCTTTTCTAGAAAAAAATTGGTATCTTCATAGATAGGTAGACTAGAGGACACTTGTTCAACTGCTACTCCAACTGCATTTCTGTCAGTGTCCCATGATTCTTCTCTCTTGTAGGCCATTGATCCTGTACTACTAAGAGGTGGATGAACAAATGAAAGATATGGAGACAAAGCAACATGCATGGCAAAGAAATATGTCAACGAAAACCAAAGGAAAATCAGGGAATGACATAACACATACCCAGGGAACTAATAGGAAAGATTGTGCAATTTATTCTAGGAGGCTGGGTGACTGGCTACCAGAACTGTGCAAAAGATAGTCTGGGCTATCTCAAAGGAAAGAATGGCTACTGGATTTGTGCAATGCACAATCCAGATTGGCTGCTAGCTCCTATGATTACACAATGCACAATTCCAGCTGGGAGTGACTGTAGCCTCGGGGATTGCATTGCTCAATTTTCTGGAGCAACACTCATTGTCCCTCAGAAATGTGCAAAACAGTTATGGAAGATGGCACCTGGGCAAAAATGCACATTTTTGGAGGAGAAGACAGAGCCTTCCTTACCGATATTGCGTAATGTTGTCTCGGTGAAGGCAGAGTCTGGGCCAAGGTTAGCCAGACTTGACGACAGGAAGCTGAAAGAAAATATGAAAGTGAACTCATGTTGACACTAAGTGAAATCAAAAGTGATTGATAGTGCATACAAACATGAATGAAAGATTTAGTAAACAGATCAACATGCATGTGGGTGACGCGAGTCAACGAATCAATGACTGTTTGTGAAAAACAGTTTCATGCATGCGACAACAGTGAGATAACAATGAAAATTGAAACAATGCTAGGAAAAGCTAGTATACATGTAAATAATAGCAAGAGTTCAAAGAAATCAAGCAAACAACACTCACACAAGTAAAAACACAAAAAGTGATATAAATGTTGAAAAAGACACATTGAGGGCACCTACTTGTGAATAGCTGAGCCGGATGTGTCAAAGAGTCCTACATGTAATGTGGGATGTTATACCTCCAAGATCGATGTGAAGGAATGAAATCTGATGCGTTGAATAAATAGTTTTTGAGCTCATGATGCACATGCCACAAATCTAGGAAAAAGCAACACTTGGTGGAAAGTTCCTAAACGAACTTTGCATGTAACCTTCAGCTGGTAAAAATAGCTCCCTGAATCATGGGATACCTTTGCATGTTGCCTTTTTCTATTCCAGGAAAAGGCAAGACATGCATGCAAGTCAAGCTTCGTTAGTCCTGGGTGGAAATGGTCAACCCAGCTGCTCATGCATGAAGCTTCCCAACGGTTAGAAGGAAATGCACATTTCTAGCTTGGAGCTGGGATGGTTGCCCAGGAGATTTGTGCAATTTCTGGGTAGAGTAGTTGACTGCTGCCCAGATTTGCACAAATTCTGCTGAGTAACCCTGATGGGGAAAATTGCGCAATTTTCATTGTGAGGGTTGATTGGTAGAATTGCGCAATTCTAGAGCCCAGTAGGCTACCAGACAAGATTGCACAATTTCTAGAGGGAAGGCTGGTTTTCCTCCATAATTGCGCAATTTCATGGGGCCGATGCTTAGCCTGTAGCTAAGCCAAGTCTAATGAACAACATGTGAGGGGAATGCATCAAGTCGTGATTGAAAAGTTGCCCTTGTGCAGGAAAAACACTGAAGCTTGTGTACTTGATGAAACATGACAAGGTGTTGCGGAAAGTTGGTAGGGAGGCTCCAAAACAAAGATAAAGAAACATTTTGGAGGGTAGTTGTAGCCACTACAACACATAGTGACACACTAGTAGAACTCCAACTCTTTGAATGGACCTTGTTTGTGAAAATCACACCTCCATAAGTATTGTTCAGTTCTCAGCTCACCTTGGTTTCACACTAGCTTGATTGTAAGATGTAGCGTCTACCAAGCTCTTGGTTGATTAACACACATTCCAAGCCAAGGCAACACAGTTGTTTCAATTAAGGTTGAGGGGTATATTGGTGCATAAGCAATATAGTCGTTAGAGTCTTAGTTTCATCTCTGGTGTTGCTCCACTGCCAGTAGGCCTTGATAGTACCCCTACGAAGTCACATAGGAACACAAGAATGGCTACGCTGCCAGCAAGCCTGGTCAATACCCCAGCAGAGTTATTGCATCACGACTCTGCACAGGAAGCTTTTCTCTTCTTTCCCCTTATCCATTTTTCATTTTGAATTTTTGCACTTTTCATTTTAATTTTTAATTTTTATTTTAATTTCAGAGGCAGAAGAGGGATCCCGACTTATTGAGAGCATAAGAGGTTGTTCCAGAAGAGAAGTAGTTTATTATACTTCCGACGTGCCTATTAAGGTTTCCCCCCTCACCTTACTCTACTTGACTGACCTGATAAGGGTTAACCCAAAAACAACTGACTAGAGTAGGTGACACTAGTTAGCATGCAAGCATTGTGTTTTCACCAAGATTCACTTCAAACAATATGAATTTTTCTTTGTCATATCATGGAATAAAAGTAACAAGTTCTTCATATAGAGGAAAGATGATAGATAACCAGGTCATTATAGTTGTACAAGCCCTATTGTACTTTACCCAGCTTGCTTCAAGAGTTATACATGGTTTCATGTGAAACTAACCTATGAACGAAACAATTGAACTAACAAACAACAAAACAAAGCAAGAGAAGAAGAAAAATAGAAAGTAAAGCAAGTAAGAAAATAAGCAAGTAAAAAAACAAACAAATAAAGCAAGTAAGAAAACAAGCATGCAAGAAAACTAATTGAAAGCAAACACTACTCCTACTCCTAAGCTAATAGTGCATGGGCCTAATCACATGAAGTGATATTTCCAATGAAGCCGCCAACGCATTGGTTGACCCATGTTGGTGAAAGCTTGGTCTGCGAGCAACCCAATTGTGCGAACCAGTAAACAAGAAATATATAATAATGAAGACAACCACACTTTGTGTTTCAAAGTAACCATACGACATAAGTGAGTACAAGTGCATGATGAGCAGTCCTTGGAGTTATCATGAAGCTATGTGACAGTGCGTGAAACTTTGAAGCATAAGCACACTCTTGATTGTGAAATGAAAGAAAATGAAAGAAACAAAGATAACTTGCATCATGCATGCATGCGTGCAATGTAAGACTCCCTCAATGCATGAGCAATAGGATCGTGTAGTTCGAGTGGAGGAAGTATGATTTGTGTGTAAGATTTATCTTTAATGCATACAGATGAGTGATGAGGAGCCTTGGGTGATTAAACAATTTCCTGATTAGAGGTGAGACTAACCCCAAGAGAGAAAAGGCTTGAAATAACCATCAGCTCAGGCTGAAGTTCCTCGACAGTCTTGGGTGTTTTAACTTCATCATCAGGTGGATTATCATAAACTAGTGGCTTCGAAAGATCAACTGCGATAGAGTCATTATCGTGATCAAATATGGTAGTAAATGGATTGTTATTGCAACAATAAAAAAAATCAATGAGCTCATCAACATCCTCATGATCAGATGAATCAAACAGAGGGGTAGATGAAAAGCAAACAAACTCATCCTCTGTGTTTCTAGAAAAGGTAGATGAAATATCAAGTGGATTTTCAATGAATAAATTATCCTCTCCGTTGTTGAATGATGGACTGACATCCGATGTGTCCTGTGAGTGATAAAAAATGGGTGCATCAATGGATGGAGATACAATTCCAAATCGTGGATGACAGGTTAACCAAATATGTCAGCGAAGAATAGAGGAGGCTTAGAAGGAAGGGAGTCATCCTTCGTTGAGTGTTGATACTCAAGCTCCCACTTATACTCTTCATGAATGACAATGGATGTTGGTTGTGCAACACAACCTCCATTAGTGGCTTATTCCTCGTTCCCAACAAGTGAAGATTCTGGAATGGAAGAACAAAAGAAAGTATCATATGGAGGAACAACTGAATGCGAAGACAGAGGTTGTGGAACATAATGCATATGACAACTCAAAGGACTCCCAACCAAATTTGTGCAAAAATTAAGTGAAGTGATTTTGGGAGGATGTGAAAGCTGAACAAGTGTCTGAGCATGATCCTTGACATCACTCGACAGTGGTGGAGCTGTTTGATGAGGAGATGGCGGATAGTCACTCGTGACAATGATCACGTCCGTTTGAGATTGCACAGCTCCCTCACTAAAGAATGTCGAGCGAGGCTTGATTTCAAACCTCTTCTTGGGACATGCAGATTTCATGATGCAATAGTCGAATCGGTTCCAAAGATAGAGGAATTTCATCTAGCTCCTTAGAGCTTGAAACTGCAAGTCACAAAAGTACTGTGAAAAGTCCATAATCAATTCATCGGGTGCCTTCCATTGCTATAGTAGTTTTTGGTCAATATGGTCTAGATCAAAATGATAGAAAGTGTCTTCATTGAGATCACATAAGTTCTCAAGTGAGTGCACACTGTTATCTGGTAGCCTGAACAACCATCGAAGTGGAGATTCGCGAAGTGTGTATGCAAGCAGCAAGCTAGCCTGTTTGTCAGAACACCCATCTTCCTCATGAAGCATGGAAAGAAAACCATGTAGGTACTTAATCCAGGTCACTTCGCCTTCACCATCATACGTGTAAGTGGACAAGTGATCGAAAAAATCCCTCATGATGGTGACATCTTCATGATTTGAAAAACATTGTGGAGGGATAATAGTGCGAGAATCCATGAAAGATATGAAAAGGTTCAAAATCGAATGAGAGGACACAACTTGTCATCTGGCCCTCTTTCTAGTGCCAGACATGTTGATGGTGCTAGACCCGCCAACATGTTAGGGGATCACCCCGGTAAGAAGTCCCAATTAGAACTTAGATTGTTTGGTGTAGGAGTCCTAGCAGTGGTTCATACGATAATGCCTTGACTGTGATTTCGCATAGAGGGAAGTAAGATAACTCTGTTGGTAGCAAGGGTGTGACAATTGAAGTGAGTTAAGGAAGGTGCATGAGAGGTTCGAAGACATGGGGGTTGAGATGAGCGTACCCCTTGGAAACCTATGATAGCACTTGGCTTGGAAGGGAACATACAAGCTAAGATACATCACAAAATGGAAGGCAAGTTAGCGAGCAATCCAAAGTGATGGTTGAACCAACAACACATTTCAAAAATATTCATACATACTTATACAGAATAGTCTATAAATGCATAGGTAAGAAAATCAATACATATATCATTTAGATTAAACTAGATAGAATATAATAGAATATAACATATACATGAAATGTGTTTGCTCTTATTATATAAAGAAGTGTAAGTTCCAGTCATACAATACATCCATGTCCAACCACTAGTTCCAATAGTGGAACATTACAGCCACATCCGCCTGGTCTTCCTAAGAGATGTACTAGCTCTACGTAGTGGAGAAGCCAAGGCTCGTTACAATACTATCCAAGTTCTCTCCAAGATAGTCTTATTGGAAGCTTGGTTGACTAGAAGCCCATATAATGAGTTATGGGGGACTATTTATAGCAATGGGTGGGGTGACCCTTGATATTACCCTTTGTGACAGTTCACATACCCTCATGACTCTTCATCTACTCTATGACTGTTACATCCAACTATTGACACTTGACTCACAATTGACAAGACATTACATTACAATGCACATGTACCCATGTGAAACAAAATGGCTTGAGCAAGCCATGCTAGACATCACTCTAACTTAGACAACCATGGAAGTATAACTCAACATCCTCATGCTAATCGACGATAACATACTGATGCCAGGATCGGTGGTCCTTGATGGTGTTCGTGTGATCCACTGTGACATCTTTCTGAAACCTAACTCTTGCCTCCATAACATCCGGGTACACTGCTCAGGCTCCTCTATCCAACTCGCCTAAAAGCATGTGTATGATTGTCTTCAATGCCACCGGAGCAACAACATACTTTTGCATGATGTCTGCACTAATGGGCAAGTCTTGGCTAGTGGAAATGTGCATCAACTCGTCGAAGTACAAGTTAAGTTCTAGTCAGACCTATGCCTTTGTCTTCGCCTAGGTGAGAGTCCCAAAAGATGGGATCGCATGTGTGCACACCACAACATCCATACTCTTGAATACTCATGCATGGGAAGCTTGTATGCTAGTGATGAGATGCAGGAGTTCTTCATAGTTCCAGATTTGACTCCGAATACATGCTTTCAGCTCAATTACATTAGCCCTCATCATCTTAGGCAAGTGAAGCGGGGCTCAATTGTATTTCATCATCCATTTTTGCATGTCATCAACAACATCATGCAAGTTTGTTAAGATATGTGCTCCTCTAGCACATCATTACTGCCATTCGTTGAGATGGACGACTGCCTTATGCACGGTACCAAAATTAGAGTACAATGCTCGCATAAATGTTTCAAGGGACAATACTTCATCTAGTATTGCCTTCTTCAGTTCAGCTTGGGCAGACGCTGTCACCAACTCTCCTCCTTTCTTGGTTGTCTGTAGTTCCTTCGGCATTTACTCATTCTCAGCTATCATAAAGTGAACACTTGAGCTTGTGGCTTCGGCATACACTCTGGTTGCATTGGCCAAGGCCACTGGATGTTTGCGCACATCAGTCGTTATCATGCATTCTTCAACTTGCGTAGGGAATTTTTGATCCTCCGGAGTTGATACTCTGTGAGACTGCACAACTCTATGTTGAGATTCGTCGAATGAGATGTTGTGCATCTCTCCTTCCAGATAATAACCAAGGATCTTAGTGCCTCCTTGTTCACTTGATACTTTCTCATCATATGGATGTGGTGAAGCTGGTAAGTCGACCTCTTGGTGATGAGGCATGAGGTCGATGTCCTGTTCCAACTCTTGTTGCTCCATGTCTCCATCCAATTATTGAAGTGCTTGTTCTATCTCATGAGTGAAGCCTTGCTCTTGTGATGGTTCACCATGTCTGCCAGATGCTAGCTATTATGATAAATACTCTACTTGTATGGCATTGTTTGATCTGTTTGCACATGTTGTGTCCCCTAGTGTTGTTGCACATCCCTTTCCTATTTGCACAATTGTTTTTCCTTCTGGTGTTGCTCCCCCAGCTCATGCAACTCCTTCTCTGCTTCTTCCATTCTTCTCTTATCCCTCTGCCTCTATGTGATTCTCAAGTTGCACTAGTGCCTCTTTTCCTCTATATCCATAGCTAATTTCTCTACTAATGGATCTGCTCAGAACTTGCAACTTTTCTCCTCCTCCATGCGATCGACAATCTTCCTCTTACCTTTGTCATGCACTGGTATGCTTGCCTCTACTACTATTGTTGTTTATGGTGCTAGTTCTCTCTGTGACGTTGGTTCATGTTTCTTTGTTAACCACTCAACAGTGAATCTGACCTGTTCATTGGGTCTGGAGAAACTGTAGTAATATCTCCATGAATCCTCCTCGGCCCAATGAAATTCCCGATGGATCCAATTGAACTGAACTCTCGTGCAGTGATCTTTCACAATACAATATGGGTCAGACAGATTGTAACTTTAGAGATCGAGTGGATACTTATTCATTTGTTCTGCTTTGACATTCGCTTGCTTGATACTATGGATCTCAGATAACCCAATCCGCAAAGGAAGAGCAAGCCAAGGTGCCTCCTTCTTCTGGTAAAGTCTAGTTGTTAATCCTCCTGAGATGTGATATGCTACTTCCTGCATGAAAAGTATTTCCAAGGAAAAATTTGGTAGAACATGCGGAGGCTTTTCCGCCCTGAACATTCAGATGAAGGTGTTGGACGGTGAGGCGTACCAATCAGGGATGTCTAACAGTGCCTCCATTGCTACCTTTTACATGCAGGGTGGATCCTATTCAAATATCATCTTGTAAGTTGGGGTGACAAAATGATCGGACAACCATGTGATTACTCCTCTCAAGCTGCATTTGGATAACAACCTGAAATATGTGTTCACAATAGTCTTTGTCGATGACCATGCCCACTCCAATCCTGGGAACCCCTGTCGGGAACAGATTGCATCTAAGATGTAGGTAGACATGTAAATATTTGCATGCATACCTCCAGGTGACTGTCGAGCCTTTGTTACTTGTTCCTTTAGCTGATGAGCCAAAATGCCGGACCAGTTACATGGTTTTCCTTCTCTTTCCAGTTGTTCCAATGTGATCATCCAACTATGTTGGAAGGTTTATGTGCTTTCTTGTCCATATAGTCAACATGAAAATATGACCAAGTATAGATATTCCTTTCGCAGTATCTTCATCCTGTAGATCTGGTTGGCTGTCAACCTGAATCGAGCCAGCTCCTTTACCCAGTTCTTCAAAATGTCTCTGGAGTTAGCACTGCTATTGGGTAAGCTGAAAGGAGTCTTCATGACAGTTATGAGCTTCGACATTTGATACATATCATCATAATATCATGCCCAAAACATTGTAAGCTTCGTCCCACTAACACTACTCAAGGTCATCATCTCGAGATTAGTGTGAGAAATGATCTAGTGTATCATGTCTGTGCATGGGAATGTGGGATATTTTCATGCAATCTAGTACAAGCCAGACTTGTAAATGTTCACATACACCTGACGGTATTAGAGGTCTTCCTCAAAAGTGCCTGAAAATGCTTCATTGACCTCTTGCCACTTCAGTTTGGTGTCCTTGTGTAGAAATAGTTTGGTACCTTCATAATCTATACACTAGAGGACACTCACTCAACTGCTGCTCCAACTACATTTCCATCAGTGTCATGTGATCTTTCTCTCTTGGAGGCCATTGATCTTGTATTGCTAAGAGGTGTATGAACACTTGAAAGATATGGAGACAAAGAAACATGCATGGCAAGAAATCTGTCAGTGGAAACCAAAGCGAATTCGGGGAATGACATAGCACATACCCGAAGAACTGATAGGAAAGATTGCACAATTTCTTCTGGGAGGCTGGGTGACTGGCTTCTAGATCTACACAAAAGGTAGTTTTGGCTATCTGGGAGGCAAGACTAGCTGACGGATTTGCACAATGCGCAATCCAGACTGGCTGTTGGATGTTATGATTGTGCAATGTACAATTCTAGCTCGGAGTGACTGCAGGCTCAAGGACTGCATTAGGAAATTTTTTGGGACAGCAGTCACTGTCCCTTAAAAATGCGCAAAACAGTCCTTGAGAACTGTGCCTGGGAAGAAACGCGCTTTTTTGGAGAGGAAGATAGAGCCTTCCTTACCCAAATTATGCAATGCTGTCTTACTGAAGGCAGAGTTTGGACCAAGGTTAGCCAGACTCATTGACATGAAACTTAAAGAAAATATGAAAGTGAATGCATATCAAAACTAAGTGAAAGAAAAAGTGATTGACAATGAATGTAAACATGAATGAAAGATTCTAATAACAAATCAACATGCATGTGGGTGAAGCGAGTCAATGAATCAATGACTGTTCATGAAAAACAGTTTCATGCATGCGATAATAGTGAGATAACAATGAAAACTGAAACAGTGCTAGGACAAGCTAGTATACGTGTAAACAACAACAAGATTTCAAATAAATCGAGCAAACAACACTCAGACAAGCGAAAACACAAAAAGCAACAAAAATGCTAAAAAAGACAAGTTGAGGCCACTTACTCGTGAATAGTTGAGCTGGATGTGTTGAAGAGTCCTGGATGTGCTGTGGGATGTCAAGGATCCAAGATCAATGTGAAAGAATGAGCCCTGATGCGTCAAATAAACAAGTTTTGAGCTCATGACGGGCATGCCACAAATCTAGGAAAAAGCGACACTTGATGGAAAGTTCCTAAACAAACTTTGCATGTAACCTCCAGCTGGTAAAAACAGCTCCCTGAATCATGGGATACCATTTGCATGTTTCCTTTTGATATTTTGGGAAAAAGCAATACATGCATGCAAGTCATGTTTTCTTAGTCTGGGGCAGAACTGGTCAACCCAACTGCTCATGCATGAAGCTGCCCAACTGTTGGAAGGAAATGAACATTTCTGGCTGGGATGTATGCCTAGGAGATTTGTGTAATTTATGGGCAAAGAAACTGACTGCTGCCTAGATTTGTGCAAATTCTGGGGCTGAGCAGCCCTACTGGGGAAAATTGCGCAATTTTCACTGTGAGGGTTTACTGGTAGAATTGCGCAATTCTAGAGCCTAATAGGCTGCCAGGTAGGATTGTGCAATTTCTGGACGGAAGGTTGGCTGCTCTACAGAATTACGCAATTCCTTGGGGGATCTGATCAGCCTGCAGTTGGACCAAGTCTAATGAACAACCTGTGAGGGGAATGCATCAATTGCGATTGACAAGTTGCCTTTGTGCAGGAAAAACACTGAAACTTGTGTACTTGACGAAGCAAGACAAGGTGCTATGGAAAGTTGGTAGGGAGGCTCCAAAACGAAGCTAAGGAAACATTTTGGAGGGTGGTTGTAGCCACTACAACACTTGGGAACACACTAGTAGAACTCCAGCTCTCTGAATGGACCTTGTTCGTGAAAAGAAAGTCTAACACCTCCATAGGCATTGTTCAGTTCTCAGCTCACCTTGGTTTCACACTCTTGATTGTAAGATGTGGCTTTTGCTGAGCTCTTGGTCGATTGACACACATTCGAAGCCAAGGCAACATAGTTGTGTCAATTGGGGTTGAGGGGTATATTGGTACACAAGCAATATAGTCGTTAGAGTCTTAGTTTCATCTCTGGTGTTGCTCCGTTGCCATCAGGCCTTGACAATACCCTGGCGGAGTCACGTAGGAACAAAAGAATGGCTCCACTGCTAGCGAGCCTAGTCAGTAGCCCGACGGAGTTACTTGCATCACCTCTCTACATAGGAAGCCTTTCTCTTCCTTCTCCTTATCCATTTTTCATTTTGAATTTTTACACTTTTCATTTTTATTTTTATTTTTCATTTCTGTGCATAACACTTACTCATTTCGGAGGTGGAAGAGGGATCCTGACTTATTGAGAGTAGAAGAGGTTGTTCCAGTAGAGAAGTAGTTTATTATACTCTGATGTGCCTATTAAGGTTTTCCCTCTCACCTTACTCCACTTAACTACACTAATAAGGGTTAACCCAAACAAAATTGACTAGAGTAAGTGACACTAGTTAGCACGCAAGCGTTGTGTTTTCAACAAGGTTCACTTTGAATAGTACACATTTTCCTTTGACGTATCATGGAATAAAAGTAACAACTTCTTCATATAGAGGCAAGTTCATAGATAACCAAGTAGTGATATCCATATAGGCCCTCTTGTACTTTACCCAGCTTGTTTCAAGAGTCATACATGGTTTCATGCGAAACTAACCTATGAACGAAACAAGCGAACTAAAAAACAACAAAACACAACAAGAGCAGAATCAAAAGTGAAAGTAAAGTGAGTAAGCAAACAAGCAAGTAAACAAACAAACAAACAAATCAAGTAAGCAAACAAACATGCAAGCAAACTGACTAAAAGTAGACATTTTTCCTACTCCTAAGGAAATGGTGCATGGGCCTAATAACATGAAGTGATATTTCCAATGCAACGATTGACACATTGGTTGACCCATGTTGGTGAAGGCTTGGTCTGCGAGCAACCCAGTTGTGCGAAACAACAAGTAAGAAAGATATAATAGTGAAGACAACCACACTTCGTGTTTCAAAGTAACCATACGACATAAGTGAGTACAAGTGCATGACGAGTAGTCTGTGGACTTTTCATGAAGTTGTGTGGCACTGTATGAAAATTTGAAGCATAAGCACACACTTGACCATGAAATGCAAGAAAATGAAAGAAACAAAAATAACTTGTGTCATGCATGCGTGCTAGCAATGTAAGACTCCTCCAATGCATGAGCAATAGGATCATGTAGTTCAAGTGGAGGAAGTAAGATTTATCTGTAACATTGATCTTCAATGCATATAGATGAGTGATGAGGATCCTTGGGTAATTGAACAATTTCCTGATCAGAAGTGAGTCTAACCCCAAGAGAGTGAGGGCCTGAAATAACCATTAGCTCGGGCTGAAGTGCCTCGACTGTCTTGGGTGTTTCAACTTCATCATTAGGTAGATCATCATAAATAAGTGACTTCGAAAGATCAACTGCGATAAAGTGATGATTTTGACCAAATATGGTAGTAAATGGATAGTGACCACCATGATCAAAAAAATCAATGAGCTCATTGGTATCCTCATGGTTAGATGAATCAAACAGAGGGGTATATGAAAAGAGAACAAAATCATCCTCTATGTTTCCAGAAAAGGTAGATGAAAGATCAAGTAGATTTTCAATGAATAACTTATCCTCTCCATTATCGAATTATGGACTCACTTCCGGTGTGTCTTGCAAGTGATCAATAATGGGTGCATCCATGGATGGATATACACATGCAAAATCATGGATGGCAGGTTCACCAAAGTTGTCAAGGAAGAATAGAGGAGGCTCAGACAAAAGGGGTTCATCATTCGCTGAGTGTTGATGCTCAAGCTCCCACTTATGTTCTTCATGAATGACAATGCATGTTGGCTGTGCAACAACAACTCCATCAATGGCTTGTTCCTCATTCACAAGAAGTGAAGAGTCTAGAATGGAAGAACAAAAGAAAGTATCATCTGGAGGAACAACTGAATGTGAAGACGGAGGTTGTGGAATAGAATGCATATGACAACTCGAAGGACTCACAACCAAATCTGCATGAAAATTAAGTGAAGTGATGTTCGAAGGATGTGAAAGCCAAACAAGTGTGTGAGCATGATCCTCGACATAACTCGACAGTGGTGGAGTTGTTTGATGAGGGGATGGCAAACAGTCACTCGTGAGAGTGACCGCATCCATATGAGATTGCACCTCTCCCTCACTGAAGGATGTTGAGTGAGGCTTGATTTCAAACCTCTTCTTGGGATGTGCATATTTCTTGATGCAATACTCGAATTGGTCCCAAAGATAGAGGAATTCCATCTGGCTCGTCAGAGCTTGAAACTGCAAGTCATGGAAGCGCTGCCAAAAATCCATAATTAGTTCATGGGGAGCCTTCCGTTGCTATAATAGTTTTTGGTCAAGATGCTCCAGATCAAAATGATAGAAAGTGTCTTCAATGAGATCACAAAAGTGCTCAAGTGAGTGCACGTTGTTAGTCGGTACCCTGAAAACCATCGAAGTGGAGATTCATGAAGTGTGTATGCAAGAAGAAAGCTGACCTATTTGTCAGAACACCCATCTTCCTCATGAAGCATGGAAAGAAAGCCATGTAAGTACTCAAGCTAGGCCACTTCGCCTTCACCATCTCACGTGTAAGTGGACGACTGATCGAAAAAATCCCTCGTGATGGTGACATCTTCATGATTTGAAAAACATCGCGGAGGGAGAAGAGTGCAAGAATCCATGAAATATATGCAAAGGTTAAAAATCATATGAGAGGACACAACTTATCATCTGGCCCTCCTTCTAGTGCTAGAAATGTTGATGGTGCTGGACCTGCCAACATATCAGCCAATCTCCTTGGTAAGAAGTTCCAATTAGAACTCAGACCGTTTGGTGTAGTAGTCCCAGTAATTGGTTGTACAGTAATGCCTTGACCGAGATTTCACACAGAGGAAAGTAAGATAAATTTGTTGGTAGCAAGGATGTGACAACTGCAGTGAGTCGAGGAAGGTGCATGAGAGGTTCTAACACATGGGGGTTGAGATGAGTGTGCCCCTTGGAAACCTGTGATAGCACTCGGCTTGGAAGGGAACACACAAGCTAAGATACATCATAAATGGAAGGCAAGTTGGTGAGAAATCCAAAGTGATGGTTAAACCAACAACACATTTAAAAAAGGTTCATACATACTTATACAGAATAGTCTATACATGCATACGTAAGCAAACCAATACATATATCATTTAGATTAAACTAGATAGAATATAATAGAATATAACATATGCATAAAATGTGCTTGCTCTTATTATATAAAGAAGTGTAAGTTCCAGTCATACAATACATCGATGTCCAACCACTAGTTCCAATAGTGGAACATTACAACCACAACCGCCTGCTCCTCCAAAGAGATGTACTAGCTCTACGCAGTGGAGAAGCCAAGGCTTGTTACAATACTATCCAAGCTCTGTCCAAGGTAGTCTTATTGGAAGCTTGGTTGACCAAAAGCCCATACAATGAGTAATGAGGGACCATTTATAGCAAGGGGTGGGGTGACCCTTGACATTCCCCTTGTGGCAGTTCAACTACCCTCATGACTTTTCATCTACTCTATGACTATTACATCCAACTATTGACACTTGAATTGCACTTGACAAGACATTACATTACAATGCAAATGTACCCAAGTGAAATAAAATGGCTTGAGCAAGCCATGCTAGACATCTCTCTGATTTAGACAACCATGGAAGCCTAACTCCTCAACATCCGCATGCTAATCGACAGTAACATACTGATGCCAAGATCGGTAGTCCTTGATGGTGTCCATGTGCTCCATGGTGGCATATATTTGAAGCCTGACTCTTGCCTCCATAGCATCCAGGCACACTGCTCAGGCTCCTCTGTCGAACTTATCTGAAATCATGCGCATCATTGTCTTTAATGTCGCCGGAACAACAACATATGTTTTCATGATGTTTGCACTGATGGGAAAGTCTTGGCTAGTGGCAATGCACATCAACTCGTCGAAGTATGTGTTTAGCTCTAGTCAGACCTGTGCCTTTCTCTTCGCCTGAGTGAGAGTCCCAATAGATGTGTGTGCACCACAACATCCATACTCTTGAATACTCATGCATGTGAAGCCTATATGCTAGTGATGAGATGCAGGAGCTCTTCATAGTTCCAGGTTTGACTCCGGATACATGCTTTCATCTCAATTGCATTGGCCCTCGTCATCTTAGGCAAGTGAAGCGGGGTTCCCTTGTATTTCATCATCCATTGTTGCATGTCATCAACAACATCATGTAAGTTGATTAAGATATGTGCTCCTCTAGCACATTGTTGCTGCCATCCATTGAGATGGACGGTTGCCTTATGCATGGTACCAAACTTAGTATTTCCTTCTTCAGTTCAGCTTGGGCAGACGTTGTCACCAACTCTCCTCCTTTCTTGTTCGTCTGTAGTTCCTTTGACATTCACTCATTCTCAGCTATCCGAAAGTGAACACTTGAGCTTGTGGCTTCAGCATACACTCTGGTTGCATTGGTCAAGGCCACTGGATGTTTGCACACATCAGTCATGATCAGTCATTATTCAAATTGCGCAGGGGATGTTTGATCCTCCGGAGTTGATACACTACGAGACTGCACATCTCTATGTTGAGATTCGTTGAATGAGATGTTGTGCATCTCTCCTTCTAGGTAATAACCAAGGATATCAGTGCCTCCTTGTTCACTTGATACTTGCTCACCATATGGATGTTGTGAAGCCAGTAAGTCAACCTCTTGGTGATGAGGCATGAGGTCGATGTCTTGTTCCAACTCTTGTTTCTCCATGTCTCCATCCAATTATTGAAGTGCTTGTTCTATCTCATGAGTGAAGCCTTGCTCTTGCGATGGTTCACCCTGTCTGCCTGATGCTAGCTGTTATGATAAATACACTACCTGTACGGGTGCTATTTCATCTGTTTGCAAATGTTGTGTCCCCTAGTCTTGCTTCACTTCCCTTTCGTATTTGTGAAACTATTTTTCCTTCTCGTGTTGCTCCCCCAGCTCATGCAACTCCTTCTCTGCTTCTTCCATTCTTCTCTTATCCCTCTGCCTCTGTGTGATTTGCATGTCGTGCTAGTGCCTCTTTGCCTCTATAGCCATAGCTACTTTCTATGCTAATGGATCTACTTGGAACTAGCAACTTTGCTTCTCCTCCATGTGATCGACAATCTTCCTCTTACCTTTGTCATGCATTGGTATGCTTGCCTCTGCTGCTACTTCGGTTTCTAGTGCTGGTGCTCTCTATGACACTACTTTATGTTGCTTTGTTAACCCCTCCACAGTGAATCCGATTTATTCATTGGGTCTAGAGAAACTGCAACAATATCTCCATGGGTCCTCCTTGGCCCAATGAAATTCCCCATGGATCCAGTTGAATTGAACTCTCGTGTAGTGATCTTTCACAATACAATGTGGGTCATATGGATTGTAACTTTAGAGGTCAAGTGGATACTTCTTTATTTGTTTTGCTTTGAAATCTGCTTACTTGATACTCTGGATCTCAGATAACCCAATTCACAAAGGAAGAGTGGGTCAAGGTGCCTTCTTCTTCTGGTGCAGTCTAGTTGCCAATCCTCCCAAGATGTGATATGCTACTTCTTGCATGACAAGTATGTCCAAGGAAAAATTCAGTAGAACATGCGGATACTTCTCCACAATGAACATTCAGATGAAGGTGCTGGACGATGAGGAATACCAATCAGTGATGTCTAACAGTAACTCCATTGCTTTCTTTGACATGCATGGTGGATCCTATTCGAATATCATCTTGTAAACTGGAGTGACAAAATGATCAGACAGCCGTGTGTTTATTCCTCTCAAGCTGCATTTGGTTAACAACTTGAAATATGTGTTCACAACAGTCTCCATCGGTGACCATGCCCACTCCAAGCCCGAGAACCCTTGTTGGGCACAAATTGCATCTAAGATGTAGGTGGACATCTAAATATCTGCATGCATACCTCCGGGTGACTATCGAGCCTTTGTTACTTGTTCCTTCAGCTGATGAGCCAAAATGCCAGACTAGTTACATGGTTTTCCTTCTCTTGCCAGTTGGTCTAGCATGATCACCCAACTATTTTGGAAGGTTTCAACATATGGTTGGGTGTCAACTTGAATCGAGCTAGCCCCTTTACCCAGTTTTTCAGAATGTCTCTAGAGTTAGCACTGCTATTGGGTAAGCTGAAGGGAGTCGTCATGATAGTTACGGGCTCTGACATCTGATACATCTCATCATAATCTCATGCCCAAAACATTGCAAGCTTTGTCCCACTGACACTGCTCAAGGTCATCATCTCGAGATCAGTGTGAGAGATGATCCAGCGTATCATGTTTGTGCATGGGAATGTTGTATATTTGCATGCAATCCGGTACAAGCTGGACATGTCAATGTTCATGTACACCTTACGGTCTTCGAGGTATTCCTCAAAAGTGCCTGAAAATGCTTCATTGACCTCTTGCCACTTTAGTTTGGTGTCCTTGTGGAGAAAAAAATTGGTATCTTCATAGATCAGTAGACTAGAGGACACTCACTCAACTGCTGCTCCAGCTACATTTCCATCAGTGTCATGTGATCTTGCTCTCTTGGAGGCCATTGATTTTGTACCGCTAACAGGTGAATGAAAACCTGAAAGATATGGAGACAAAGAAACATGCATGACAAGAAATATGTCAGCGAAAACCAAAGCAAATTTAGGGAATGACATAGTACATACCTGGGGAACTGATAGGAAATATTACACAATTTCTTCTGGGAGGTTGGGTGATTGGATTCCAGAACTATGAAAAAGGTAGTCTGGGCTATCTGGGAGGAAAGACTGGCTGTTGGATTTGTGCAATGCGCAATCCATACTGGTTGTTGGCTATTATGATTGCGCAATGTGCAATTCCAGCTAGGAGTGATTGCAGGCTCAAGGACTGCATTACGCAATTTTCCGGGTCAGTAGTCACTGTCCCTTAGAAATGTGCAAAACAGTCCTTGAGGATAGTGCCTGGCTAAAAATGTGCATTTCTAGAGAGGAAGACAGAGCGTTCCTTACCCAGATTGCACAATGTTGTCTCAGTGAAGGCAAAGTCCAGACCAAGGATAGCCAGACTTGCCAATGGGAAACTTAAAGAAAATATGAAAGTGAATGCAGATCAACACTAAGTGAAAGAAAAAGTGATTGATAGTGAATTCAAACATGAATGAAAGATTCTAAAAGCAAATCAACATGCATGTGGGTGAAGTGAGTCAACGAATCAATGACTGTTTGTGAAAAATAGTTTCATGCATGCGACAATAGTGAGATAACAATGAAAACTGAAACAATGCTAGGACAAGCTAGTATACATGTAAACAACAACAAGAGTTCAAATAAATCAAGCGAGCAACACTCAAATAAGTGAAAACACAAAAAGCGATGGAAATGCTGAAAAAGACAAGTTGAGGCCACTTACCTGTGAATGGTTGAGTCGGATGTGTCGAAGAGTCCTGGATGTGCTATGGGATGTCAAAGATCCAAGATTAATGTGAAAGAATGAGCTCTGATGCATCGAATAAATAAGTTTTGAGCTCATGACGGGCATGCCACAAATCTAGGAGAAAGCGACACTTGGTGGAAAGTTCCTAAACAAACTTTGCATGTAACCTCTAGTTGGTAAAAATACCTCCCTGAATCATGGGATACCTTTTTCATGTTGCCTTTTTCTATTTCAGTAAAAAGAAATACATGCATGCAATTCTTAGCTCACCTCCATAGGTATTATTCAGTTCTCAGCTCACCTTGGTTTCTCACTAGCTTGATTGTAAGATGCAACTTCTACTGAGCTCTTGGTCGATTGACACACATTCCAAGCCAAGGAAACATAGTTGTTTCGATTGGGGTTGAGGGGTATATTGGTGCACAAGCAGTAGAGTCGTTAGAGTCTTAGTTTCATCTTTGGTGTTGCTCCACTGCTAGCAGGCCTTGACGATACCCCGGTGGAGTCATGTAGAAACACAAGCATGGCTCCACTCCTAGCGAGCCTGGTCAGTACCCCGACGGAGTTACTTGCATCACCTCTCTACATAGGAAGTCTTTCCCTTCTTTTGCCTTATCCATTTTTCATTTTTCATTTTTGCAATTTTCATTTTTATTTTTCATTTCTGTGCATAACACATTCATTTCAGAGGTGGAAGAGGAATCCTGAGTTATTGAGAGTAGAAGAGGTTGTTCTAGTAAAGAAGTAGTTTATTATACCTCTGACATTCCTGTTAAGGTTTTCCCTCTCACCTTACTCTACTTAAATGTACTGATAAGGGTTAACCCAAAAACAATCGACTAGAGTAAGTGATACTAGTTAACATGTAAGCGTTGTGTTTTCAACAAGGTTCACTTCGAATAGTACAAATTTTCCTTTGAGTATCATGGAATAAAAGTAATAAGTTCTTGTACAGAAGCAAGATGACACATAACCAAATAGTGATAGTTGTACAGATCCTCTTGTACTTTACCCAGCTTGTTTCAAGGGTCATACATGGTTTCATGTGAAACTAACCTACGAACGAAACAAGAGAACTAATAAACAACAAAACAAAGCAAGAGCAGAATCAAAAGCGAGTAAGCAAACAAGCAAGGAAACAAACAAACAAACAAATCAAGTAAGCAAACAAGCATGCAAGCAAACTGACTAAAAGCAAACATTGTTCCTACTCCTAAGCTAATGGTGCATGGGCCTAATTATGTGAAGTGATATTTCCAATGCAGCCACCGACACATTGGTTGACCCATGTTGGTGAAGGCTTGGTCTGCGAGCAGCCCAATTGTGCGAATCAACAAGCAAGAAAGACAACCACACTTCATGTTCCAAAATGCCCATAGGACATAAGTAAGTACAAGTGCATGACGAAAAGTCTGTGGACTTATCATGAAGTTGTGCGACATTGCATGAAAATTTGAAGCATAAGCACACACTTGACAGTGAAATGCAAGAAAATGAAAGAAATGAAGATAACTTGTGTCGTGCACACGTGCTTGCAATGTAAGATTCCTCCAATGCATGAGTGATAGGATCACGTAGTTCGAGTGGAGGAAGTATGATATATGTGTAAGATTGATCTTCAATGCATACAGATGAGTGATGAGGATCCTTGGATGATTGAACAATTTCCTGATCAGAAGTGAGTCTAACCCCAAGAGAGAAAGGGCTTGAAATAACCATTAGATCAGGCTGAAGTGCCTCGAGAGTCTTTGGTGTTTCAATTTCATCATCAGGTCAATCATCATAAATAAGTGGCTTTGAAAGATCAACTATGATGGAGTCATGATCGTGATCAAATATGGTAGTAAATGGATAGTGACCACCACGATTAAAAAAATCAATAAGCTCATCGACATCCTCATGATCAGATGAATCAAATAGATGGGTATATGAAAAGTGAACAAAATCATCCTCTATGTTTCTAGAAAAGGAAAATGAAATATCAAGTGGATTTTCAATGAATAACTTATCGTCTTCGTTGTCGAATTATGGACTCACTTCTGATATGTCCTACAAGTGATCAATAATGGGTGCATCCATGGATGGAGATACACATGCAAAATCATGGATGACAGGTTCACCAAAGATGTCAGGGAAGAATAGAGGAGGCTCAGATAGAAGGGGGTCATCATTCGTCGAGTGTTGACGCTCAAGCTCCCACTTATGCTCTTCATGAATGACAACACATGTTGGTTGTGCAACACCAACTCCATCAGTGGCTTGTTCCTCATTCACAAGAAGTGAAGAGTCTGAAATTGAAGAAAAAAAGAAAGTATCATATGGAGGAACAACCGAATGCGAAGACAAAGTTTGTGGAATAGAATGCATATGACAACTCGACGGAATCACAACCAAATCTGCGTGAAAATTAAGTGAAGTGATGTTGGGAGGATGTGAAGGCTAAACAAGTGTGTGAGCATGATCATCGACATCACTCGATTGTGGTGGAGCTGTTTGATGAGGGGATGTTTAACAGTCACTCGTGACAGTGACCGCATCCATATGAGATTACACATCTCCCTCACTGAAGAATGTTGAGCAAGGCTTGATTTCAAAACTCTTCTTGGGACGTGCATATTTCTTGATGCAATTTCGAATTGGTCCCAAATATAGAGGAATTTCATATGGCTCCTCGAAGCTTGAAACTGCAAGTCACGGAAGTGCTGCCAAAAATCCATAGTCGATTCATGGGGAGCCTTTTGTTGCTATAACAATTTTTGGTCAAGATGCTCTAGATCAAAATGATAGAAAGTGTCTTCAATGAGATCACAAAAGTGCTCAAGTGAGTGCACGCTTTCAGTTGGTAGCCTTAAATACCATCGAAGTGGAGATTCGTGAAGTGTGTATGCAAGAAGCAAGCTGGCCTGTTTGTTAGAACACCCATCTTCCTCATGAAGCATGGAAAGAAAGCCATGTAAGTACTCAGGCTAGGCCACTTCGCCTTTACCATCACACGTGTAAGTGGACAAGTGATTGAAAATCTCCCTCATGATGGTGACATATTCATGATTTGAAAAACATCGTGGAGGGAGAAGAGTGAAAGAATCCATGAAAGATATGCAAAGGTTAAAAATCGGATGAGAGGAAACATCTTGTCATCTGGCCCTCCTTCTAGTGCCAGAAATGTTGACGATGCTGGACCTGCCAACATGTCAGGGGTTATCCCTGGTAATAAGTTCCAATTAGGCCTCAGACTGTTTGGTGTAGTAGTCCCAGTAGTGGGTCGTACGGTAATGCCTTGACTGAGATTTCACACAAAGGCAAGTAAGATAACTTTGTTGGTAGCAAGGATGTGATAGCTGCAGTGAGTCAAGGAAGGTGCATGAGAGGTCCTAACACATGGGGGTTGAGATGAGTGTGCCCCTTGGGAACCTGTGATAACACTTGGCTTGGAAGGGAACACATGAGCTAAGATACATCACAAATGGAAGGCAAGTTGGTGAGAAATCCAAAGTGATGGTTAAACCAACAACACATTTCAGAAAGATTCATACATACTTATACAGAATAGTCTATACATGCATACATAAGCAAACCAATACATATATCATTTAGATTAAACTAGATAGAGTATAATAGAATACAACATATGCATGAAATGTGCCGAATCTTATTATATAAAGAAGTGTAAGTTCCAGTCATACAATATATCCATGTCCAACCACTAGTTCCAACAGTGGAACATTACAGCCACAACCGCCTGCTCCTCTAAAGAGATGTACTAGCTCCACACAGTGGAGAAGCCAAGGCTCGTTACAATATTGTCCAAGCTCTATCCAAGGTAGTCTTATCGGAAGCTTGGTTGACCAAAAGCCCATACAATGAGTTATGAGGGACTATTTATAGCAAGGGGTGGGGTGACCCTTGACAGTCCCCTTTGTGGCAGTTCAACTACCCTCATGACTCTTCATCTACTCTATGATTATTACATCCAACTATTGACATTTGAATTACAATTGAAAACACATTACATTACAATGCACATGTACCCATGTGAAACAAAATGGCTTGAGCAAGCCATGCTAGACATCACTATGATTTAGACAACCATGGAAGTATAACTCCTCAACATCTTCATGCTGATCGACAGTAACATACTGATGCCAAGATCGGTAGTCCTTGATGGTGTCTGTGTGCTCCATGGTGAAATCTATCTGAAACCTGACTCTTGCCTCCATAGCATTTAGGCACACTGCTTAGGCTCCTTTGTCCAACTCGTTTGAAATCATGTGCATCATTGTCTTGAATGTCACCAGACCAACAACATACATGTGCATGATGTTTGCACTAATGGGAATGTCTTGGCTAGTGGAAATGTGCATCAACTCGTCGAAGCTTGTGTTTAGCTCTAGTCAGACCTCTGCCTTTCTCTTCGCCTGAGTGAGAGTCCCAATAGATGTGTGTGCCCCACAACATCCATACTCTTGAATACTCGTCCATGGGAAGCCTGTATGCTAGTGATGAGATGTAGGAGCTCTTCATAATTCTAGATTTAACTCTGGATATGAACTTTCATCTCAACCACATTGGCCCTCATCATCTTAGGCAATTGAAGTGGGGCTCCCTTGTATTTCATCATCCATGTTTGCATGTCATCAATAGCCTCATGCAAGTTCGTCAAGATACATGCTCTTCTAGCACATTGCTGCTGCCATCCGTTGAGATGGACGACTACCTTACACATGGTACCAAACTTAGATACAACACTTGCATAACTGTGTTAAGGGACAATACTTCATCTAGTATTTCCTTCGTTAGTTCATCTCAGGCGGACGTTGTCACCAACTCTCCTCCTTGCTCGGCTGTCTGTAGTTCCTTCTCCATTCACTCATTCTCAACTATCAGAAAGTGAACACTTGAGCTTGTGGCTTCGAAATACACTTTGGTTGCATTAGCCAAGGTTGCTCGATGTTTGCACACATCAGTCACGATCGCTTGTTCTTCAACTTGCGCAGGGGATGTTTGGTCATCTGGAGTTGATACTTTGCGAGAATGCACAACTCTATGTTGAGATTCGTCAAATGAGATGTTTTGCATCTCTCCTTCTAGATAATCACCAAGGATCTTAGTGCCTCCTTGGTCACTTGAGACTTGCTCATCATCTGGATGCGGTGAATCAGGTAAGTCGACCTCTTGGTGATGAGGCGTGAGGTTGGTGTCCTATTCCAACTCCTGTTGCTCCATGCCTACATCCAATTTTTGAAGTGCTTGTTCTATCTCATGAGCAAAGTCTTGCTCCTATGATGGTTCACCCTATCTACTTGATGCAGATGTTCTGATAAATACACTAATTGTATGGGAATTGTTTCATCTGTTTTCACATGTTGCGCCCCTGCTGTACTTGTTGCTGCTGCGCTTCCCTCTCTTGTTTGCGTAGCTCTTATTCCTTTCGAAGTTTCTCCCTCAGCTCATGAAACTCCTCTTATTCTTCCATTCTTCTCTTATCCCTCTGTCTCTGTGCGATTCAAATGTTGTGATGGTGCCTCTTTGCCTCTATAGCCATAACTGCTTTCTCTACTAATGGATCTGCTCGGAACTTGCAACTTTTCTCCTCCTCCATGAGATCACAAATATTCCTCTTACTTTTTTCGCTTACTGGTATGCTTGCCTCTGCTGCTACTGCTGTTGTTACTGCTAGTGATCTCTGTGACACTCTTCATGTTGCTTCACTGACCACTACACAGTGAAGCCGACCTATTCAATGGGTCTGGAGAAACTGTAGCAATATCTCCATGGGTCCTCCTCGGTCCAATGAAATGCCCCGTGGATCCAGTTGAACTTAACTCTCGTGCAATGATATTTCACAATACAATGTGGGTCATACAGATTGTAACTTTAGAGGTCTAGTGGATTCTTCTTCATTTTCTCTGCTTCGACATCCGCTTGCTTGATACTCTGGATTTGATATAACCCAATCTACAAATGAAGAGTAGGCCAAGGTGCCTTCTTCTTCTGGTGCAATCTAGTTGTTAATCCTATCGAGATGTGATATGCTACTTCTTGCATGACAATTATGTCCATTGCAAACTTCAGTAGAACATGCAGAGGCTTCTCCACGCTGAACATTCAGATGAAGGTGCTAGATGGTGAGGCATACCAATCAACAATGTCTAACAATGCCTCCATTGCTTCCTTTGACATGCATGGTGGATCATTTTCGGATATCGTCTTGTAAACTAGGGTGACAAAATGATTGAACAGCCATGTGATTACTCCTCTCAAGTTGCATTTGGATAATAACTTGAAATATGTGTTCACAGTAGTCTCCGTCAGTGACCATGCCCACTCCAAGCCAGAGAAGTCTTGTCGGGCACAAATTTCATCTAAGATGTAGGCATACATGTAAATATCTACATGCATACCTCCGGGTGATGGTCGAGCCTTTGTTACTTGTTCCTTCAACTTATGAGCCAACATACCAAACTAGTTACATGGTTTCCCTTCCCTGGCCAGTTGGTCAAGCGCAATCACCCAACTCTGTGGGAAGGTTTCCATACTTTCTTGGCCATACAGTTGACATGCAAATATGACCAAGTATTGATACGCCTTTCATACTATCTTCGTCTTGCAGATATGGTTGGGTGTCAACATGAATTGAGCCGACTCCTTTACCCAGTTCTTCAGAATGTCTTTGGAATTAGCACTGCTGTTGGGTAAGCTGAAGGGAGTCTTTATGATAGTCATGGGCTCTGACATTTGATACATCTCATAATAATATCATGCCCAAAATCTTGCAAGCTTCGTCGCACTAACATTGCTCAAGGTCATCGTCTCGGGATTAGTGTGAGAGACGATCTAGTGTATCAGGTCCACGCATGGGAATGTGGGATATCTGCATGTAATCCAGTACAAGCCAGACTTGCAAATGTTAACGAACACCTGATGGTATTTGAGGTATTCCTTAAAAGTTCTTGAAAATGCTTCATTGACTTCTTGCCACTTTAATTTGATGTCCTTGTCTAGAAAAAATTTGGTATCTTCATAGATCAGTAGACTAGAGGACACTCGCTCAACTGCTACTCCAACTGCATTTCCGTTAGTGTCCTGTGATCCTGCTCTCTTGGAGGCCATTGATCTTGTATTAATAAGAGGTGGATGAACACCTCAAAGATATGGAGACAAAGCAACATGCATGGAAAGAAATATGTCAGCGAAAACCAAAGCAAATTCGGGGAATGACATAGCACATACCTGGGGAACAAATAAGAAAGATTACACAATTTCTTCTAGGAGGCTGGGTGATTGGTTGCCAGAACTATGAAAAAGGAAGTCTGGGCTATCTAGGAGGCAAGACTAGCTACTGGATTTGCAAAATACGCAATCCAGACTGGCTGCTATGATTACGTAATGCGCAATTCCAGCTGAGAATGATTGCAGGCTCGCGGACTGCATTACACAATTTTCTATGCCAACAGTCACTATCCCTCAGAAATGTGCAAAATAGTCCTGGGGGACAATTCCTGGGCATAAATGTGCATTTTTGGAGAGGAAGATAGAGCCTTCCTTCCCTAAATTGCACAATGTTGTCTCAGTGAAGGTAGAGCTTGAGCCAAGGTTGACCAGACTCGCCGACTGGCAATTGAATGAAAATATGAAAGAGAATGCATGGAAATGCTAAGTGAAAGCATAGGTGATTAAAAATGCATGCAAAAATGAATGAAATATTCAGTAAAAATATGAACATGAATGTGGGTAAAGCGATTCACCGAATCGGCGATCGTTCGTGCAAAATAGTTTCATGCATGCGAGAACAGTGAGATAGCAATGAAAACTGAAACAATGCTAGGACAAACTAGTATACATATAAACGACAACAAGCATTCAAAGAAATCAAGAAAACAACACTCACACAAGTGAAAACATAAAAAGAAACATAAATGCTGAAAAAGACAAGTTGAGGCCACTTACTTGTGAATAGTTGAGCTGGATGTGTCAAAGAGTCTTGGATGTGTTGTGGGATGTCAGAGCTCCAAGATAGATGTGAAAGAATTTGCTTTGATGCATCGAATAAATAAGTTTTGAGATCATGACGCTCATGCCACAAATCTAGGAAAAAACAACACTTGGAGGAAAGTTCCTAAATGAACTTTGCATGTAACCTCGAGCTGCTAAAAATAGCTTCCTGAATCATGGGATACCTTTTGCATGTTGCCTTTTTCTATCCTGGGAAAAAGAAAGACATGCATGAAAGTCAATTTTCCTTGGTTTGGCATGGAACTAGTCAACCCAACTGCTCATGCATGAAGATGCCCAACTGCTGGAAGGAAATATGCATTTCTGGCTGGGAGCTAGGCTAGCTGCCCAGGAGATTTGTGTAATTTCTAGCTAGAGAAGCTGATTGTTGCCTAGATTTGTGTAAATTCTGGGCTTAGCAGTCCTGCTGGGGAAATTGCGCAATTTTCACTGTGAGGGTTGACTGGCAAAATTGCGCAATTATGGAGCCAAGCAGGATGCTAGACAAGATTGCATAATTTTTGGAGGGAAGGCTGCTTGCCCTCTAGAATTGCATGATTTCCTGGGGGCGCTTCTCATCCTGCAGCTAGACTAAGTTCGGATGAACGACCTGTGAGGAGAACACATCAAGCTATGATTGACAGGATGTCTTTGTGTAGGAAAAACATTGAAGCTCGTGTACTTGATGAAGCAAGATAAGGTGTTGTGGAAAGTTGGTAGGGAGGCTCCAAAATGAATCTAAGGAAAACTTTTGGAGGGTGGTTGTAGCCGCTACAATAGGGAGATACTCTTCCCACTTCCTCTGCTAATGCATCACATACATTCTCAACATGTCCTCCATGTAAGGACTCTGAACACCACATATCTCCACAATGGTATGATATTGTCCACTTTGGGCCTAAGCCCTCATGGATTTGCTTTTGGACTTACCCCAAAAGGCCTCATACCAATGGAGATATTTGTCCATCCTTATATACCCATGATCCTCCCCACTTCTAGTCAATGTGGGACTTTGGTCGTATACACAACAATCCTCCCCTCGAACAAAGGACCATCGAGCCTCCCCTCAAACGATTATCATCCGTCCACTCTCTACCAACCAGAATTCTCCGCTCCAATGTGTTGGAAGCACACGCCTTACATGGAACACCACCTGCCTCGAGAGCTTGCTCTATCCCAGGTCAACTCCTCTTCACCGTGTTGGGACTAGGACACGTCCATGAA
>APFE030275442.1:99290-184166 GCA_000404065.3 Pinus taeda
CATCGTGATATTACCGGGGCCCACCACCTTCGTTCGGCATTCCGAGGATTCATCCACTTGGCTAACTTCGGGGCATGGCTCTGATACCACTTGTAAGGACTCTGAACACCACATATCTTCACAATGGTATGATATTGTCCACTTTGGGCCTAAGCCCTCATGGATTTGCTTTTGGACTTACCCCAAAAGGCCTCATACCAATGGAGATATTTGTCCATCCTTATTTAACCATGATCCTCCCCACTTCTAGTCAATGTGGGACTTTGGTCGTATACCCAACACTCCAATATTTTGTTGACCCTCTCTATCTATCCATCTATTTGCAGATGATAAGTTGCGCTAAAGGCCAAATCAATGCCCAAAACTGCAAATAACTCCATTGAAATCTTGGAAGTGAACTTCACATCCCTGTCTGACACAATCTTCTTCAGAACACCATGTAGTCTAACCACGTCTCGGATGAATACTTGTGCCACATCATTAGCTGAGAATGTAGACTTCACCGGAAGAAAATGTGCAACCATTGTTAACCTGTCCACAATGACCATGATGGAATCATGTTGCTTCACTGTCTTTGGCAACCTTGTGATCAAATCCATGGAAATGACCTCCCATTTCCACTCAGGAATGGCGATCGGCTGTAGCAGTCGACCTGGATGTTTGCACTTTGCTTTCACTCACTGACAGTCGAAATGTCTCGCCATAAAATTTGCTACATCCTTCTTCAGATTCGGTCAATAGTAATATCTCTTCATCATTGTGAGTGTCTTCTGGTAACCTGGGTGACCTGTATAAGGTTTCACATGAAATTCCCTCAAGATCACCTTATTGAGTTCACTATTATCCGGTATGTATATCCTATCTCAAAACCTGACCAACCCATCTGCGATAAGACAATGATCCAAGTCCTGTACACTTGTACCTATACTTGTACTATCACCTATACCTATACCTATACTATCACCTGTACCTGTACCTGTAATATCACCTGTACCTGTACCTATAGTCTGCTGCAACCTAGGCACAATGTCCATATACCTAACATCTTGTTGTCCTACCTGCAAGATCCTATCTTGTAAGTCTATCCCATAGTAGCACATAACTGTCAAGTGATGTATCTGTATCCGTCTATTGAGAGCATTTTCCACTCTATTCTCCTTGCCTTTGATGTACCTAATCTCAAAGTCAAACACACTGATCGTGGCCAACCATCTAGCTTGCCTGGCATTCAGATTTGGCTGGTCAAACAAATACCTCAGCCCAATGTGGTCACTCATAAGCACAAACCACCTGCCAAGAAGATAGTGTCTCCACATATTCAATGCATGTATAATCGCTTCCAACCCGATATCATGCGTCGAATACTTCTGCTCGTGCTTGTTGAGTTTCTGGGACTTATAACATACCACCTATCCATCCTGCATAAGGAATCCACCAAGCCCTCTCTTGCAAGCATCTGTACACACTACAAACTCTTTGTCTGGATCTACAATATGTATCACTGTTGCATGTGTCAGTAACTACTCAAGTTGCTCAAATCTAGTCTCACACTTTGTAGTCCATTCAAACTTCTTACCTTTCCTCTGCAATGATGTAATAGGATAATAAATCTATGAGAATTTCCTAATGAACCTCCTACAATAGCTTGTAAGGCCCATGAAAGATCTTACCTCATCCACATTCTTAGGAGCTACCCACTCCATGATGGCCCTTATCTTCTTTGGATCTACTCCAATAACTTCCTTGGAGAAAACATGTCCCAAGTATGGCACCTCAGTCTAAGAGAAACTACACTTGCTGAGGTTATCATACAACTGATGCTCTCTCAACAACCTCAATACCACTGCTAAACTCTCGGCATGCTCTTCCTCATTTTTAGAATATACCAGTATATCATCAATGAACACAATAACAAAATTATCCAAGTTTGGACGCAACACACTATTCATTAAACACATGAATATATTTGGAGCATTAGTTAAGCCAAATGGAACAACAACAAGCTCATAATGCCCATACCTGGTCCTAAACACAGTCTTGTATATGTCCTCCTCTTTTATGCGTACCTGATGGTATCTAAATCTCAAGTCAACCTTCAAGAACATTGCTGCTACCTTCAACTGATCAAACAAGTCATCCATCCTCGACAAAGGGTATATGTTCTTGATAGTCACCTTTTTCAACTTCCTATAATCAATGCATAATTTGAGGGTACCATATTTCTTTCTCACAAACATGAGTGGTGCAGCCCAAGGTGATACACTTGGCCTAATGTATCCCTGTCCAACATCTCCTTTAGCTGCAAATTTAACTCAAATAACTCAGGTGTGCTCATCCTGTAAGGTACTTTTGATGCTGGAACTACCCCAGGCACTAATTCAATAAAAAAGTATACCTCCCCGTGAGGTTGCGATTCTATAATGTCCTCAGAAAATACATCCTTGAACTTTTATAAAACCAGGTACTTGTTGAACACATCTTCATCCTCCACCTCCTTAACCTTATCGCTAGAAATATGCATTGCAAATATATCACACCCTTTCCTGCGGCTACACTTTTATAGCATAGTTGTCACCATCCTAACTAATGTGGCTTTCTCCTTACCTTGCAAAACTCTTGGTTCCTCATTATCATCAACGCATTCAATAGATTTGTCATAGCAGTCAACCTTAGTTCTATGTAGATAAAACCAATCCATGCCCAATAACATACTGTATGAATCCAATGGTAATACATTCAAATGTGTTGCTGTAGGCATACCATTTAAATAAAATGCACGACCTCTTACCTAATGATGAACTTGCTTCTTCGTGCATGTAGCCAACTACACTAACCACGACTCTGCATGCAATTCCTTACTCAAACCACACTTATGCACCAAGTCAGGACTAACATAGTTATAATTATATCCAGGGTCAATCAAAATATAAATAACTTGATCACAAAGATTACCGTCCATCTCAATGATAGATGCTTGGTGTTGTGATTGCCTATTGTCCAGAGCTGTGTAGACATAAGGAATACTATGGCCAACATCTCCAACAATCTACACCTCATGTGCACTTTATATGTTAGGGTCCAACCCTAACCCCTTTATTTATGTAATAGGGTCAAGTCATAGTTATAGTTAGTTTAAGAGTCAATAAATCCCTTTTTAATAATTGTAAGTCATTAACTCGCATTTAAGAAAGGGACCACAGTTAGTTGCAAATGGGCCATGGTATTAGATAGATGGTATTGAGAGGACCATGGTACTGACCCATGGTATTCCATGTATGAACCTTATATAAAAGATAGAGACTCCCCATTGAGGAGCGTGGTGTCTTATTTTGTAATCGAGCTCTGAAGAGGCAAGTGAAATTTCTTTCATCTTTGAATAATAAAATACTTGCTATTTTTCTCATTTTGTTCTGTGTTTTGGGTTTTATTTCTTCGTATATTTGGTATTCTGGCATCTTCTCGTAGGTCAAGAGCATAACACTATATATGGGGTCTACCACCCTGATTCTGTAGACAATCTCTCCTGCGATGGTCTTTGCCCCCAAGTCCAACACTCTAGGGGCTTCTAGCTTCCATCCTTGTTCTTCTCCCCAGTTCTATGTCTCTCTCCTCTATTTGATGCATTAAACCTCTTAGGCGGTGCAACATTCTCCTTGTTATCTGTACTTTGTGGCATTGCCTGTTTTTTATCCCATTTTCCTTTGTTCCTTTCATTACCTCTCCAGACTAGCTTAGTCTCAATTCCGTGTTTTGATTGCTCATAGCAATTCTTTAGCTTTCGAATGGCCTCCTCCAATGATCTAGGCTCATCAAATTCAATCCTATCTTTGAATGCAACTAGTAACCCACTAACAAATCTATGAATCTTAGCTTTCTCCTCCTTTAAATGTCTCAACATAACTACCAAGTCAGAGGGGTTCCCAACACCATATTTGTCTTCAGATTTGTAGGAACAGTCTCTATAGTCAACCATCTTGCTATCAATTTGATATTTCTTCTTGGAAGGCATAATATGTCAGATAAACGAAATCACAATAAACCAATGTACCTTAGTATAGCTCGTGGAGGATACCTTGTCTGCAAGATCACCAAATAAGTGTGATACATGTATAACATAATCATAACATCATATAGACATACACAAATAAATGTATCAACATACAAACATCACTCTAGTTAGGTTCTAATCATCAATGCAAAGCCATATGAACAATTCATGTTGTGACCTCATGCATGCCAATCAACTATTACTTCACTATACACATTTACACATGCAACCAACAATATGCATAAGAAATGCCAAAACAAATACCAATATGCATAACCGCATGTAGTCGAACATAATCAATCAATCCTTGTAATCAACCTACATGACTGATGCATGTAATCAAAATATTAAAAAATGTAACCTAACATACAAGGATGTAAGTAGGTATCATGAAATCAACATGTAAGCGACATATAATCCATACACAGTCAGTCACATACTTATTTCAAATACATTTCATGAAATCAATAACAAATCCTACATGATAACCATACTACAACCCTAATCCATCATCAAGAAAATGAAACAAGTAAATAAGTGTAAGAGACACACATGAAACTGACATGCATGCATGAAAAACACACATTCAACCCATTCAGTTCGAGAGTTGAACCATGCTCTAATAGAACTCTGTAACACCCTCCTCCCACATCTACCAAAGCAACCATCCAGCCGGGGTAAACATGCAACGAGAGGCCACTATGATAAGATTCAACCTCCTTGGTGACTTTAAGGAAATGGAATCGACAGAACATCACATACAGTAATCCAACTTCATCCAAATAACCTTCAGGAGACAATTAAGCCACTCAGACTACCCATCCCTCGGTCCCACTATTATTTGAGAGACCTAAGGGCAAGGTAATCTCCCTAGACACTACCCAGGCGAGTTAGTTTCAGGACTAATGCTCCCCAGACACTGTCGAGGTGCTTTATAACACTTCCCATACACTGCCCAGGCAAGTTAGTCTAAGCACTAGTGCTAGCATTCCAGGATTCTAGCTACCCTTTTCGGCCCAGAGCTTAAGACACTGCCCAAAATGGAATGATCGGTTAGAATTAGTAAGGGTGTAAGGAAACAATAATGCAAAAGCAATAATATCATTAAGATCATCACCAGACCCCTACTAGCCATGACAGGCATTTCATCAAACATATCATCAACATGTACTAACCTACAGGTGTAAATAACAAAATTAAGTGTAGGGATCTCATACTTATCTGAGAATCATTATGAACCATTGTTCCCTCATGCCATTTGCTTCATTATCCTCCATTAACTCATAAACACATTATCCATTCATATACAAGTAAAAACATGTTGAGAGCCATACATAGCTACTGTCATGAAATGTGCATATAACCAGCATAATAGGAACAAAATACAATAAACATATTAGCCATCATATCCATTAATACATCAGTACCTTTACACATGAAAATCAAGGAAATGGATTTCTCATTAATGAATACAATGAACCAATCAAGGATGGGACTACAACGTTCCACCCAACTATAGAATGGCTGACTCAAATCTCTCTTCAACCATTCACTCTTGTGCCATATTCCAAGCATGAATGTGGAATCTCATAGAACAAATCAATAAAAACTCATATAGGGCTTCCAAAGGCCATCCACCTCAACCCATCAAATGCTGATGACACCTCACGATCGGACATCACCAAAACCATCATCAAATTGGTCTCCATCCAAGCCTTCCAGGGATTTTAGAGTGTTTGTCCAACAAAGGCTTCAAGAACTAGTAACTCAACCCACAGCTTATACAGGGCTTCCATAGCATTTGTTCAACCAAGGCTTCCAGGACCAGTAACTCAACCCACCAAGGGATTCCAGATCATTTGTCCAACCAGGGCTTCTAGGGCTAGTAATCAACCCAAGTTATTACAGGGCTTCCAGAGTGTTTGTTCAACCAGGGCTTCTAGGACTAGTAACTCAATGGAAGCTATGGAAAAATGAGAACCAACCAAAACAAAGCAATGAAAGTAGACTCACAATCACTAGGGATATCCAGGAAATGGAAAGGCTAGGCAATCCACTATCAATCCTGACCATTCTCCATGCCAATGACAAATCATAACCAAGAAACCACATGCATGTGCCATGCATGCCAAAACTTGTGAAGAAATCATACATGCAACTCGTAACCTGCAAGGTAACTCACTTTCCTGCTCTTCCTTTGCTTTCTTGCTCCTAGAATCCAAGTATGCCATACCCTCCAAGAGTGCTCCAAGAAAACTCTAAGAAACCAAGAGTACGAGAGAGAGAGAGAGAGAGAGAGAGAGAGAGAGAGAGAGAGAGAGAGAATAATAAGAGAGCTCCAAATGAATTGAAAAAATCTTGCCAACTGATCCTCAGAGGCCATTTTATGAGTGAGGCCTCTATTTTCTTCATTTTCCATTAGTTTCCTTTATTTTCCTCCTCCCATGCAACCTGTGACCTTTCACCTTTTTTTTTCTCTTAATTTCCATTATTTTAATAAATAAATGTACCAAAATTCCTTTTAATGCCTTAACCATTGCCTTTGCCAATTTCCTTAGCCATAAACAATCACATGAACATCCCCTAGGATGCCTTGCCCAACATTCAGCTTGGAATAAGTGTCCCAATCATCCGTGGTTATTGTTTTTAACATTTATTACATAGAATTTCCACCAGGGCTGTTACATTTCCAAATATTAAACCACATCCACCCTTAGGCTTCCATGATCTTGCCAAAACTGGTAAAGAGATCACTATGCCCAAAAGTAAGAATTGATGACTTAGAGTTTCTTTACAAATACCTTGAGGAATTTTTCCGTCTCCACCCACCTATCGATGGTTTCCCAGTTATTAAACCACCTCCACCCCCAACCCTTGGGAATTTTATTGAGACAACCTCACCAGTTCCAAAACCTTCCAACACTCTAAATATCAACTGTAAAATAATCCCATCACACCATGTATATCTAGGAAATGGAAAGGCAAGGATGAAACCACTATCAAACCCGACAAAACCAATGTCCATGAAAACAAATGAAACAAATACAACCTGTTACTTCCAAAATCCTCTTGCTAAAACTATTTGATCCAACCTTCCTTTCTTGTCCTTTGTTTCCTTGTCCTTCCTTTTCTTGCTTGCTTGCTTTCTCTTGTTGGTGCTCTTCTCCCTCTGAAAGAAATCCCAATCCAAACTGATAAAAAGCTAACAAAAAGCTGTGAACTGATCCTCATAAGCCTTTTTATTATTAATGCCTCTATTTTTCTTCATTTTCCTCTATTTCCCTTCAATTTTCCTCTCATGCAAATTTGTGAACTTTCATATCCCTTTTCTCCTATTTTCCTTTATTTTCATAAATAAATGCCAATTAATGCTTCTTTTCCTTTTCCAATTCTTTTGCCAATTTCCTTAGCCATAAATAAACCGAAGTGACACCCACTATGATTTTTTTCCCAACATTCAGCTTGGAATACATGTCTCGTGACCTTGGTCTTATTTTTTCTTTATTAACTTTATTACATGAACTTTAACCTAGGGATGTTACATTATTTTTGAATGTGGAAACATAGAAAATCGAAGAGAAAATGTGATTTTTAAAGTGATAGTGATTATTTAGAATTTAAACGACATGTCTATGACATATGAATCTGGATTAATTGCAAAGGAGAAGTTGATGGTTGATTTGGAGAAGTTGAAACAATCATAGATAACAAAGTTTGATGATATAATTGATTTTAGTGTAGCAGAAACTAGCAAATGGCTAATTACTTTTGTTGTTGTTAACTAAGAGTACTCTACCTTAGTTTTGCATTTCGAACAAGAAGCAAAATAAATTGAGGAGGAGATATTCATTTAACAAGGTAAGAAGGACATTACCATTTCTTTGATGAAAGAATTCATTGAAGCTAAAGTAAAGGAATTCGTTTCATGAAGCCTGATTGCGAGAGATAGTTGAGAGCTGAAGAATATCACACTCTACTTTTTCATATTGTAAGTGTTTTAATGCATTGGAACATTTGTTTTCATTGTCAAAGAATTTTACTATTTAGATCTTATGTATGCGTTATGATGGAATATTTTAATTCCTAAATGCAGTTCCTTATTATCTATTGTAGACTCGACTTTTGGAGATTGTAGTTGATGGGATTGCAATCACAACTATCATGGGGACACCTTTGAAATTGAAGTATTGGTGTTTTCATAAGTTCTTTATGCAAAACATGTTATTTCTTGGACCATGGATTTGCGATCATAACTTATTTGAATTCTGATTACTGTTTTTTCTATGTTTGCTAATTATGTAAACAATTGTGAGATGGTGTTTGACATGGGATGTTGTATGGACCTGAGTCCTCGAATGTTATACAAAAAATAATAATTGAACAACTATTTACTAGTATTAAAATTCATTTATGTTTACCTTCTTCTAATACTCAAACTTTTTACTAGTTATTTCAATAATTCTTAGATTATGTTAGACATGTGAAGGTGTATCTATTGCATTTGTTGTCACTAGCATTTGAATCTGAATACAATTCACTATGTTGATAACTATTGAGGTTTGCTAGGCTAGAAAGCATTACTATTATGTTGTAGTCATCTTTGTTTACAAATGCATATAGAAATGCAAAATTGGCACACATCAGTGTTTCATTGTACGAAGTTTTCATTCTGTCGGAATTAGGATAAGGGTTTCCATAATGTTGGGGAAACTGCTTGGTGTAAAATCTCTACACAACATAATACTAATTATACATTGAAATATGATATTTGTTTTTTTGAAGTATTATGAAAAGGTTGCATATCTTCATTTTGCAATGGTCAATTGGAAACGAGTTTCTGTAAGTGATTTTCTTATAGATATATACAATTTGTTTGCCTAAAGAAAATAAGTTTTTAAATAAGACCATTTGAACATAGAAGCATGTTCTATTGTGGGAAGCATTTTGTTGTGTGAAACCAATATTAAAGCTTATGTTTCAAGTCATAACAGTTATAGTAGTCAATTGTAAATGAGTATTTGTTAAATGTTACTGGATACAGAACTAGCTATGCGGAAGTGGTTGTGTACATGTGGAGGCTTTGCAAGGAAAAAATGCATTTGTAGAACAAAGTATTTATATAGCTCATGGTATATATAGAAACATATTTCACTGTGAGCTTTATTAATTAAATGACATTATTTTATAATAAATTTTACCAATTACAAAAATAAATAAATAATAATAATGTTATAGCTGAAGTTTTACTAGTAATTTTAATCAATGTGGGAGGCGTATATTGCATATGGAAATGAGGCATAATTGCAAAATTGTGCTAATATGTAGAAACAGAAGAAAGGAGAAGGAAAATAAACACAAAAAACAAAATGTTTTGATTGTGCAGAGTGCAGTTTTTCCATTTTTGTAGACGGTATAATGACATTAACAGTTCGATATCCATTTTTTCAAATGGACAGATCGACACATAATTGGAAATGTAAATGCTATTACCTATACACTAACATAGATATAGTAGTGGATGCAATTGTTGACAGTCCGTAACCTAGCTATCATTATTAGACAATATTCATATTTAATTTGTTTCATACAGTTTGTTTGTTTAAAGCAAATAAGTTTTCAAGTAAGACCCACTAAACATAGAAATCTATTTTATTGTGGGAAAATTTTTGTTGTGTGAAACCCATATTAAAGGTTATGTTGCAAGCTATAAAAGTTACAATTGTCAATTGTAAATGATTATTTGTTAAACGTTACTCAATATAGAATTAGCTGTGTAGAAGTGGCTATGCATGTGCAGAGGCTTTGCAAGGAACACATGCATCTATGTAATTAAGTATTTATATAACTCATGCTATGTATAGAAATCTATTTCACTATGATATTTATTAATTAAATGACATTATTTTATAATAAATTTTACCAATTGCAAAAAAGTAATAAATAATAATAATGTTATAACTGATTTTTTATTGGTAATTATAATCAATGCGAGAGTCTTTTACTACATATGGAAAATAGGTGGAATTGCAAATTGCGTTATTTAGAAGAATAAGAAAGGAGAAGAAAAAGAAACATAAAAAATAAAACCCTTTCATTATGGGGAGTGTACTTTTTGCATTTTTGTAGATGGTATAATGATATTAACTATTCAGTACCCATTTTTTGAAATGGACAGATCGACACGTAATCAGAAACGTAAATGTTATTACCTCCACACTGACATGAGTATAGTAGTGGATGCATTTGTTGAAAAAACGTAAGCTAGTTATCATTATTAGAAAATATTTTCATTTTATTTATTTCGTACATGGAGTAACTGATTTCTGAATTTCGAGATTTTTTTTTTTTAAACTATTTGTGATATTTCTCAGCAATGCTACTTCTTAATTGCTATTTATTTTGTAAAACACATTTCACATGTAGAATGGTAACATGTATCAGAAATGGAAAAAGGAAGATAATTTAGCTCTATTAGAAATTACTCCGCTAGTGAAAAATACTACAGTTTGACAACTGTAATCCAATTTCCAAAAAAAAACTATGCTCGGTTTTTTAAAACTTGTGTCAAAATTTCTATTATTTTTTGGCTAAAATTGTGGCATGTTTAGATTATGTGATTTATTTATGCTATTTGTCATAAATGAAAATTTTTCTATACTAAGTCATTATATATTGAAAATGTCCTGTACAAGGGATTTCACAGATAAAGTAGTAACAAGTAGAGTTTGTTTAGCATATTGTTGATCTATACCTATAGTGCATTGAAAGCATTACCAGTTGACAAAAAAATTTCAAAGTTTATTGCAGAAATTGCTTTAAGGGGAAGGAAAGAAGCTATTTTCATTTATACTATCAACTCACTTGTGTTTATCAATCATAGATGTCAATGGTCGACTACGTATGGCCAATATGTGAATATGTTTGTGTAGGAGAATAATGACGATAAGATACTATCTACTGAAATAGAAAATGATGCATGCATTCCAAAGGTATTTTATTTCAGTGAAATAATTTATTTATGCGCATATAACTCTGATTTGGCAACAATAAAAAATTAGACTATCAGCCAACGATACTGGTATTTCTTTGAGTTCAAAGACATTTAGGTTGATATTGTAGCTAGCAATTCCGAATATGTGGTCAGATTTTTCAAATGCAAATAATTTTCCAGTATCAGAGGAAAATGGCTTGAAAATCTTACAGTAGTTCACTTTTCCAGATTCTAAGGTTCCTTCTGACCTTTCCTTTCTAGATACCACTTTATTTAGAGGACCACTCAGAGAGTTTTTTTGGATGTATGTGCATTTAATGGGCCTAAAATTTTTTTTCACTGTGCCAAGTTATATTATCTATTTGCTCTATTACTCATATAAAAAAAATGTGTATTCGACTAGCCTGATCTTATCTCAAATGAATTGTGTTTTTAGTTAGGATATTTGCAAAAGATAAATAGGTTTTCATGATGGAATATATGATAACAACCCTTGTTTCAAGTCACACTTTTGATAAGTTTCCACATAATCCTAATTCCAGTGTTAAGAAAGATCCAATGCATTTATGCTATCCCATATTGTCGAAGCAACAAGCTATTTCAAATATTTGTCTAATTCAAGATTTGTTTGTAAAACAAGTTATTTTCATGAGAACTGTATGACAACCCTATTGAATATCTAGTGAACCACAAGTTTTCCTCCAGGGAAATGAATACATGAAGAAAGAGCAAATAATATAGTTAGTCGAGTTTATGGGTTTCGAGGTAAACCACTATTTTTTCCAAAAATTATTATGGACAGGAATTTTATTCCCAAAGTCTGCAGACAATATTACAATTGGCAAGCTAAATTTGAACAGAAAAAGAAGAAATAGTTCATTTATTTTCCATTTACTGTTGGTCGAGTAACCGTGAAGAATGGAAGTCAACTTGCAGATTTTGCGAGGTATTTTCATTGTTTTAAAAATAAAAGATGTTGAAGGTTTGCGATACACTGATCTAGAAGGTCTATTTTTCAAACATCTAGGTATGATCAAATGCGAGATCTTTTTGGAAAACGTTACAAGTGAAAGCGAAAAGAGTCATAGTACTACAAGCAATAATGAAGCAGGAGCAATGACTATTAGAGAAATTGCTGAATAAACAAGTGTTAGGAGTGAAACAAGGCATAAACAAAGAAGAAAAAAAGTTGTGTAATATTTTGTTTGCATACTCGAAACCACTTTGTCTTTGTCTTCAAGTGAAAGAAAATGAAAAGATACTGAAGTTGCACAACTGATTCACAGTCAACTATTAGCTGTCGGAGATGACAAGAAGTTTCAACTAGAAAATGCAAAATTACTTTGCAAACAAGAAACAATCAAGAATCTATCAATGAGGAGATTGAAACTCCACTTCTTGATTAGGTTAGTAATGCTTTGAATGAAAAGTAGAAAATAACAAAGAAAAATTCCGAAGAATTTTCTATTTTCAGTGATCAATTTGTCGCTTTTTCAAGATGCATACAATAACAAAAAGACTAAAATATTAAAAATTGAAAAAGTAAGGATGCATGGTAAAAAAATTATTGATATGATAGAAACGAATCTTCATATGTCTAGAATTCTAGCCACACATGTTTTGACATTTCATGGAGCTACTATGAATGTGCTTGCAACGTCTATCAAGGAACGAAAAGTAGAGAACTTGGTACTGAAAGAAACAGTAGAGATGCTGGAAAATGATTTAAATCTAGATGCTTTGTTAATCAATCCAATCAGAATATAGACTCAACAATCCCAAATTTCCACTACTAGCACAACTCATGGACCTATTGGAGCACTACAACTGGTTAATACAGTCAAATGTAATATAGTTAGTAATATATGCTAGATATTAGAAATCATTGAGCATTTATGGTAGATAGTTTCTTTTCTGCTATTGTTAGGACAAAAATCAACCCAGTTTTCGATTTTCTCACAAATAATGTTATCGAAGACAATCATTTCATTAACAATGACATGCTTTCTTTTGGCAAAAGCTTGAATTGCTAGCTAATTTGGATAAGAAAACAAATAACTTCCAAATGATAATTGAATAAGGGAAATCAAAGCTTGATGGTCCAAAAGAGTTAATACACTAGAAAACATTATTTCTGAATGTAAGAGAATAAAGAATAGGAGAAGTGGTGTGTTTCTAAAGGCCATGCAAATTGTTAAAGATCTAGACAATCCATGCATTATATGAAATTCCAAATTGATTACAAAAGATACACTAACATTCGAACTGAACAAGAGAAAATAGTCAATGAAAGAGAAGTTTGATTTTATAACTGATTTTACTACAAAGGAAATTGACAAATGGGTATTTTACTTTGTTAGTATTAAAGATATGAAATCTATGTTAACTGCTCAGTTACAAGATGAGGCAATGGAAATAAAAAAAAACAATTATTAAATCAACATGTGAGGTTAGAGATTACAATGGAACCAATGAAAGAATTCATTTAAGCTAAGTTGAAGACATTGGTTCAAGAGGTCATGCATTTGGGAGGTAGCTAATAGTCAAACAGTTAGCCTATATTTTTTCACAAATTGTAAGTGTCCTTAAATCTTTGCATATATATATATATATATATATTTCTTTGTTTACTAGTATTCAATCATCGTGATTTTTTAATTTTACTAATGTCACATAGTCTATTTTTTGAATGCAATTGCTTTCTTTCTTTTGTAGCTCTCCTTTTACGTATTGCAGTTCACTCATTTACTTTAGACTATTAATAAGAATGAACATGAGACATGTTGTAGTTTCAAATTTGAATATACCTTCTAGTTTTGTTGGTCAACCCAACTAGTAACAGTTTATACTTTAAGATTAATATTTTAATGCTTTCAAAATCATAACCAAAGCTTCAAAGTTCTATATTTTGTATTAATTTTGAGAATACACATTAATTTTAATATTTCAATTCTTTCAAAATCATGATTTTATGTTCAATATTTTAATGCTTTGAAATATTGCAAAGTCAGATAACATTATGAAATGATAATTCATAAATACTGAATTGAATTTCCAATGAAACTTTGTTGATAGCGTGAATGTCATTTCTTAGTTCATAACAAAATAGTAAAATTATGTACCTTTATCATAATTGTCAAGTTTGTTGAAGAGAAAAAATTATTTTATAGAGCATTTCTTGTACGAATAGACAATGTGCGCAACATGTGACAAGGGTTGATGTATTGAAGTAGAAACATAGAAATTTGTACTTGCCTTCTAAGTGATCAATAAAGTAAGTGTGTAATTAGGATATGTCTAATAATTTAACTAATAATAATTTCCAATGTCAACTACTTATTGAATGGCGTTATTGAGTATGAAGCCACTATATGGAGGTGGTTTTGCATGTGCACAACCTACATAGAGAACAAACACGAAAATAATTTTATAGATTTCCAAATTGTATATCATATATCGTATGAATGTTTACGAAGAAATGGATATGTGCGGGGGAACGAAGAATATTATTATCTTTCATTGGGCAAAGATTTTACTTTGTGGAGTACATAGTACATGTGGGATAGAAGTTGCATATTACTGAATCAGAAATGTGGGCCTCTTCTCACAATAGAGTTACATGTCCAGATATATCACGTACAGGAGAAGTTGTGTAGTTTTCATTGTGCGGAACAAATAATGTGGATGAAATACAAACTCGTCTGCACAACTACAAAAATATATTTGGAAATACGAATATAACCAATAATATTATATACGTTAATTGCTAACTAAAATATTAACAATAAAAGCCTTTAGTGGAAAAAATAGATGAGATAGAAATGTGATATGTAAAGTTTCTTGTAACATTGCATGTATAGAAGAAGCTATAAAATCATCATTATGTATAACAAGAATGGGCTGAGACAGAAATACAGTTGAAATATGGACCTCTCCGCACAAATACAAAAAGATATTTGGAAATATGAATATCACCAATAATATTATATATGTTAATTGTTTACTAAAATATTAGCAATAAAATTCTTTAATGGATGAAATGTGGATCTCTCCGCACAATAGAGGTACGTTTCTAGATACAATGCGCATGGAAGAAGATGTGTAGTCATCATTGTGTGGAGCAAGCAACGTGGAGCAAGCAACATGGATGAAATATGAACCTCTCTTCAAAAATACAAAAAGATATTCGAAAATATGAATATCACCAATAATATCGTATACATCAATTGCTTACTAAAATATTAGCAATAAAAGCATTTAGTAGATGAAATGTAGACATCTCCACACAATAGAATTACGTGTCCAGATATAGCATGTACGGAAGAATCTGTGCATTCATTGTTGTGCAGAACAAGCAATCTGGATGAAATGCATACCTCTCTACAAAAATACAAAAATATATTTATAAATATAAATATCACCAATAATATTGTATACGTCAATGTAGATTTTAAATGGAGGGTGTATAGGGAAGTTAATATTAAACTATTAATGTTAATCTAGTATTATTATTATGTTTCATTGTGTAGAGCTTTGATTGTGCAGATCTTTGCTTAATATGTCATTTTGAAAAGACAATTTTGCAATTCCTATATCGTATGTTGTATAAATGTTTATGAAGGACAATGTATATGTAGGAGAACAATGAATATGATTATGTTTCATTGTGCAAAGCTTTTATTGTGCAAAGTACGAACTATGTGTGGGCAAGCAGTTGAGAAAGCATGTCCAGATATAATGTGTGCTAAAGAAAAGTGGATGCAATATGGATTCCACTAAAATATGATCAAAATATCATATTATTCTAGTGTCTACTTTGGTGTTATTGAAAACAAAAAATATGCATTGAAGAGTTTAGGGTTCTATGATCCATATCTACATTATAAGAAGAAATATTTCAGAAGAAATCACATGAAAGAATATATGTTGACACGTTTCAAACCAACCAGTGTGGTTCATCGTTAGGACAAGATGAAGAATCAGGTCAAGGAAGCAGGTTAAATAGATAGAAAGATCCTTCCAACAACTATAAAGAAACAACTACAGAGGACTTGGTCAAAAAATAAGGAAAAAATTCTAAACAATATTTAAATAATCAAGTCAAAGGAATATCAATAAATATTAATATTATTATACCATAAATTAGAAATTATTTTTTGACTAAACTAATAAATTTAATCTGTTATTTATTGATTTAAATATGATATAAATATATATCAAAATACAACTTAAGCTCCTATATTACAAACTAACTTGTAATTTAAATAATTAGATATATTTATATAATAAGATCTTATTTTATATTTTTATATATATTTAATTATTTAAATCTAGGAGCTCTCTCTCTCTCTCTCTCTCTCTCTCTCTCTCTCTCTCTCCTCTATATATATATATATATATATATATAATTAAAAGATTAAATTTCTTAGTTTAGTCAAAAAGAATTTCTAATTTATGGTATAATAATAATAATATTTAATGATGTTCCCTTGACTTGATTCTTTAAATATTGTTTAGAATTTTTGCCTTATTTTTTACCAACTCCTTTGTAGTCATTTCCTTATAGCTGTTGGAAGGATATTTCGTCTATTTAACCTGCTGACTTGATCTAATTCTTCATCTTGTCTCGATGATGAACCACACTAGTTGGTTCAAAATGCATCAACATATATTCTTTGATGTGATTTTTTCTGTAATATTTCTTCTTATAAAATATGCATTGTTTCATACTAAAATTTGAGCAATAAAATCCCTTACTAAAATATTAACAACATTATCATATAAGTCCAATGTTTGTCTTGTTTTTACTGCAAACAAAAAATATGCAATGTTTAATACTAAATTATTACCAATAAAATTCTTTAGTGCCAAGTGCATTGAATCACACATTGAAAGATTTCTTCATACAATAGACTTCTTCACACTTCCATACAAATGCCTAATTTGAAACATATTCAGAAATACAAACATATACATTATTTACAACTGAAATATTATTAATAATATAAGCATAAAGTATGCATTTTTAATACTAGAATATATAATTCATTGAAAATCAATAGTATGCATTATTTTCAAGTAAAATATTATCAATAATCTAAGAATATACAATATTATTGAGAAAATATGCATTATTTAATACTAAACTATTAGCGATATAAGCCTTTTGTGCTAAGTAGGGCAATTCACACATTAAAAGATTCCTCCATACAACAAAGTTCGTCCCCACTTGCACACACATGCCTAGTTTGAAAAATATTTGGAAATACGAAGATAAGCATTATTTACACTTAAAATATCTCCAATAATATCATTTCTTGCCATAATAAAAAATGGTCACAGATAGCTACACATCTGCATTCCTAGTGAACGTTTCCTACATCTTGGAAGTCAACAGGCACCGAGCACAGGGATCAAACTCACTGGTGGCCTCTACATGGTGCAAGCCCTTCAAGTAAAATGTGAAGCAGTTCCTCCATAATGCTATTGATGGGTCCATCTTCGGCACCATCACCATTTTCTATCCAATTTTTAGGAAATCGCAACAGCCCTAGCTTACAAGCCAAGTGAGGTGTTCGATTTGGATCTTTATCCGTAGCTTTTAGATATCGAGAAAGTAGCTCTATAGTGGTTAGAGCTTTATAGGTGCTTTTCTTTGGTTGAGGGCTTATCAGACTTTAAAACATTAATTGCAAGTTCAATTTTGTGAACCATCATCACAATTAGGAAAACATATGCCTCACGTCTATGTCGACTTTCGAAATACATTCTTGTGTTAATCACAAAGGAAAATCACGAACAATTCACTTTTACAATGATATATACTTATGAAGGAACACAACCAGATATATATATATATATATATATATATATATATATATATATATATATATATATATATATATATATATATATATATATATATATATAATATATATATATATATATGCAGCATAAATAAAACTTCATTTCATTAACATCAAAGAACTAAAATATGCTTACATACAAAATGGAAATAAAATAGCTTGGATGATGGTAGCTTATCTTTGAGAAGATATGTGGTAGATACATGCCTCTAAACTATGTTACAATGAGGCTCAAGGGACTTAAATGGAAATAAACTAGCTCAGACGATGGTAGCTTATCTCTTAGAAGACATGTGGCAGATACACCCCTCTGAACTGTGTTACAATGAGGCTCAAGGGAATTTTATTATTATTGAAAAACAAAGAGAAACCATAAAAAACGAGAAACATAACCCTAGGAAATGGAATGCAAAGAGTTTGTGGGCCTTGTTGGGGTTAGTTGGGTAACCAACTTCCTGGGTTCGTAACTTTGTCATATGATCTCTGTTTTGCGTGTACGATACCTCGTTAGAAAGATATTTTCGAGTACTACATGATTTGAAATAGGAAATTTCATATGATCGCATCCATGTGGAAGACCTCAAAAAATTCCATTTAGGGGTCAAAATAGCTCTGGAGGCTCAGGACCCGAAAAACTGCTAAAAATAGTAAATGCGACTATAATAAAGGAAACTAATGAAACTGACCAGAGGTCTAGGTGGGATAGGAAGGTAGCCACCAATTTCCACCTAGATCAGTCCTCCCCCCTTAGGAAGAAATGGTCCCTATTGCATGAAGAACCTCCATGAGGTGAGCAAATTCCTGTTGAACCTAGTTCCTGGTGAGCCACTTGCCTTGGTGAAGGAGTTGGCCTGCTTTGACAACTCAATATTGCCAGATCCTCCATTGGTGAGTGTCCTTGATATTTGTGTCCTTGATCTTATTATTTGTGTCTTTCTCAATACAACTCGGGTTGATTTTTATTGGTGTCAACTGTTGAGCAATGTCAGATGCGTCCAACAATGGAGGAAAGTATGGCCATAGTCCGTCCACATTGAATATTGGGTGCAGGCCAAGGAATGGTGGAATGCTGAGCTTGAAAGAACTGTCCTCTATAACCTTAGTGATGGTGTAAGTCCCATATCAGAGTGGGTGAAGCTTGCAGTGGGGCCCAACGAGACACTCCTTCTGCAAATGTAACCATACTTTTTCATCCACCTGGAACTTGTGTGGCACCCAATATTGATCATAATGATGCTTGTACTTTTCATTTTATTTTTCCAACATGTCATGGACCTACTAGCAGATGTGGTAAATTAAATCAATGAAGTTGTTATCCCTTTTAGCTTCATACGAGACATGATCCAAATCTTCTTGAGTAGCTGCAAATGGTATGGCAACATCAATGGGACATAACGGTTGGAATCCTAGTCCCACCTGAAAGGGGCAGTGGCTAGTTGAGATGTGGAGAGCCCTATTGTAGCTGTGTTAGAAACAGGGGAGGCTCTCATCCCATATGCATGGGTGCTTCAAGTTATACATGCATAGGATGTGCAAGTTCATCTTGTTGACGACCTTTGTTTGGCCATAAGTTTGGGGGTGAATGGTCATGGACTTAATGAGCTTCGTATCCAACAATGACCAGAGGCTTGAGAAAAATGCACTTAGAAACCAACTGTATTGATTTGAGATAATGGATTATGGGATACCAAATTTTACCCATACTCATTCAAGGAAGAGTTTGGCAGTGGCTTTTGTTGAGATACTCTTCTTGTAGGCCGCTAGAATGGCCATCTTAGAGAATCTGTTGACGACCACGAAAACATAGTCATTGCCATGCTTGGTAGAAGGAAGGTCTGACATGTAATTCATGGATATGGATTCCCAGGGTAATATAGGAGTAGGCAGAGGAGTATACATGCCTTTCTTCTTGATTTTAAGTTTGGCAATGATGCAGGAAGTGCAGGATATGATGTACTTCCCAAAATAATGTTGAACACTTAGCTAATAAAAATACTTCTGCACCACTGTCATTGTCTTTTCTACCCCAAAAATTTCTAGTGTCTCGACTGTACTGCGCTTCCCAAATCACCTTGGCACACTTTCTTGAAGGTACACAAAGGTGTCCCAGGTGGCATAATAGCACATTCTGGAGGTGAAAGTCTGGAACATGCTTACCTTCTAGGAGCATATGGTATGTGGTGCCTAATTCTGGATCACTCTTGTAAAGATGTGGCCATTCCAAAGTCTCGCGTCCACAAGAGTCGAGCACATTGGTCAGCACCATGGTTGGTGGTCGGTTGAGAGAGTATGCAACATTATTGGTGTTGCCTTTCTTGTACTTAATCATCAAATGGAATTGTTGCATGTATGTGGACCACTTCTGATGGCGATCGTTCTGCAACTTTCCTTATGTCTATATGAAATGAAGGGGTCGGTGGTCAGTGTGGATGACCATTTCCTTCCTCATAATGTAATTCTTCCATCATCGGTAGGCCTTCACAATGGAATACATATCTTTGTCATAGGTGGGATACTTTCATATTGTGCCTAGAAGTGTCTTATTGTGATATGCCACCAGATGCCCCTATTGAGTAAGAATTCCACCAATAGCATAGTTGAAGGCATTTGTCTCAATCTCAAATAGTTGTTGCAGGTCTGGTAATTTGAGCACTGGTGCACAACAGAGGCAATGCTTCAACTTGGAAAATGCATTCTGTTGGGGTTCAGACCAAAATGATTTTATTTTTTATTTATTTTATTTTATTTTATTTTTATTTTTTATTTTTATTTAATTATTTATTTTTTTTCGCTCTACCCTTGGTGACTTGACTCAAAGGCCAAGTGATATGAGAGAAACCCAACATGAACCTGCAGTAGAAATTGGCAAGACCCAGAAAGCTACGGAGCTTTGTTAGAGTGGTTGGGGCTAGCCAATCCAAAATAAATTGTATCTTGGCTTGGTCCACATGCATTCTCCAAATTGGCACACAATTTTTGTTAACATAGGGTTTGGAGGACCTATCAAATATGGTGAAGGTACTCTTCCCAACTCTGGCTAAATATTAGGATGTCATCCAACCATGAATTAGTTAGTGAAGGGCCGCAATATGTTGTCCATCAACCTCATGAAGGTTGAGGGGGCATTCATCTTCCTGAAAGGCATGGCCAACCATGATCCAGGTGGATGTTGGTGGCCACCCACCTATCCCATTTGGACCCCCGCAACTGTCTCTTTCAGTTTTTCAGTTTCCGTAAATGTAGCACAATTTACTATTTTTAGCAGTTTTGTCGGGTCCTGAACTTCCGGAGCCATTTTGAGGCCCTAAACGGCGTTTTTTTTGGGAAATATGGGTTTTGGGGCCCTTCCCAAAGTGGTATTTCTCAGATAGATCTTTCTAACGAGCTATCATACACGTCAAACGGAGATCGTATGCCAAAGTTACGACCCCGGGAAATTGATGTACCAATTTACCCCCAAAACGGGGCCCACAGTTTGGCGTTTCATCTCCTAGGGTTAGGTTTTGGAATGTTAAGGGTTTTTCATTGTTTCTCAACAATAAATAGGCCTTCGAGCCTCATTGTAAGTTCAGTTCAGAGGCATGTAGCCCACACATCTCTTCTCAGAGATAAGCTACCATCGCCCTAGCTAGTTTATTTCCATTTCTGATTGTAAGCATATTTCAGTATTTTCCATTAATGAAATGAAGTATTATTTCCGCTGCATATTTGTGTATATGGTTATCTCTGTAATTGGTTGCGTTCCTGTTTAAATCTGGATTAATAAGACCACTTTCACTTGTCCTTGGGGTACCTTTGCATATCGGGTCATTCCTTTTTGTTTGTGCAATGCTCCAACCACTTTCCAGAGAGCAGTATTGAGTATATTTTCTGAACTGGTTCATGATGCATTGGAAATATATATGGATGATTTTCCTCCTTATGGTTCTAACTTTCAAGAAGCTTTATCTAACCTAGGAGGGTTTTGGACAAGTGTATTGACATGAACCTATCCCTCAGTCTGGAAAAATATGAATTTTTTATGACTGAAGGGACTGTGCTATGTCATGCAATATCTCAACAAGGATTGCAGGTGGACCCCAACAAAGGTGCCATCATCCAAAGGGCCCAACCTCTTCAAAAGCTTAGAGATGTATGGAGTTTCCTAGGCTTAGCCGGATATTACAGAAGATTCATTAAATATTTCAGTAAGTTAGCCTCTCCATTGTTTGGTCTTTTAGGAAAAGATGTCTAGTTCATATGGACTGAAAACTATCAAAAAGCCCTAGATACTTTGAAAGTAAAACTTGTGACTGCACCAACATTGAGAGGCCCAAACTAGGCCCTACCTTTCCACATTCACATAGATGCCTCAAACAAAGCAATAGGAGCAGCCTTGGGACAAAGTGGTGAAAATTTACCTTATTCCATATACTTTATAAGTAAAAATTTGTCAAAGGCAAAATTAAAATATACGTAACCGAGAAGGAACTCCTAGCTATAGTGCATTCCTTAAATAAATTTAGACATTAAATCACAAGCTATCAAACCTTTCTACATACTAATCATGTTGCAATTAGGTATTTAATGAGTAAACCAGATATAAAGGCTCACATCATTAGATGGTTGCTTTTACTACAACAGTTTGATTTAACCATTTTTGATAAGCCTGGTAAAGAAGATGTTGTTGCTGACTTTTTGTCTAGAGTAAATTTGCTTGCAAATGAAGAAGGAATGGTGGATGATCAAATGCTAGATGAACACCTATTTTCTATCTCGGTACTCTCTCCATGGCTTGCTGATATAGCAAATTACTTGGTTTCAGCACAGTTTCCATCACACCTCTCCTCAAAAGAGAAGAGTAAGATCGTGAGGAAAAGCATGCCTTTCACCTTGATTTGGGGAAATCTCTTCAAATGTGGACTACATTAGATCGTGAGAAGATGCGTCAGCGAGGAGGAATTTTTTGACATTCTCTTGACCTATCATGACGGGCCTTGTGGAGGTCATTTTGTAGCAAAGAGGACTGCCTTCAAGATATTGTAGGTAGGCTACTGTTGGCCCACTCTTCAATAAGATGTGAAGAGATATACCAGCCAATGTGATCGATGCCCAAGGATGGGAAAACCTGCTTTGAAGGATGAGATGCCCATGCAACCTTAAGTGACCTCTTAGCCATTTGAGAAGTGGGACATGGACTTTGTGGGTCCTATCAACCCTTCTTCAAAACAGATGCAATACATCATTGTGTGCACTGATTACCTCACAAAATGGGCAGAGAAAAAGGTAATAAAGGTAGCGACAAAGGAGAAAGTAGCTGAGTTTTTAACAAAAAATATATTCTATAAGTTTGGGTATCCAAGAGAACTGGTCACAAATCAAGGTAGTCAATTCACTTCCAATTTCATTGAATACCTACTCACACATCATAAAATCAAGCATAGGACTTCCACCCCTCACCATCCACAAGCCAATGGGTTGGTGGAAGTCATTAACAGAGATTTGGAAGGAATTATGAACAAGGTAGTCAGCAGCAGTAGAAAATATTGGGCGGATAGACTAGTTGAGGCCACCTAGGCCTACAACACAACATGGAAGACCACCATAGGGTTCACACCCTATGAACTAGTCTATGGGAAGAAGGATTTGCTATCAATAGAATTCGAATACAATACACTAAGGATGCCATCTCAGCTAGACCTAGACCTCAGCCATGCACAGACGGAAAGACTACTCCAACTCAATGGATTGGATGAACAAATACTGCAGGTCGTTCCCCACACAAGGGTAGTTCAACTTCAAAGGAAACTATGGCATGAAAAAAATATCAAGGAGAAGAAATTCCAAGAGGGAGATTGAGCACTGATCTATGACTCAAGGTATAAAGACTTCAAAGGCAAGCTAAGGACAAGATGGTTGGGACCCTACACTATGGGAAAATGTAATGACAATGGTCCAGTTTTTTATCAGAACCATTCATGAGGAAGCCATCCACATGCTTGTCAATGGACATCGGTTGAAAATTTACGAGAAGCCCCTCTCCAAGTGAGACTTCATTGAATATTTGAATAAGACAGTGTTGGTAGTGGAGTAGGTTTTAGCCTCCACTCCACCCACTCACTGAAGAACCAAAAAAAAAAATTAAGGACTCAAGTGAAAACCTCCATGATGCACTTGAGTCCCATCATTAGGTTGAAAATCTCTTTTGAGGTGGCCCAGTGATGAAAAAAAAGAAATAATAAGATCCCTGGGTGAAAACTTCCCTTGGAGGCACCCAGGGCAAACAATTAAGGTGAAAACATCATTGAGGCACCCTAGTTGTCTTTCAAAAAAAAAAAAAAAGAGAGAGAGAGAGAGAAACGAGAAGAAAAACAGAAAGAAGGAAAAGGAAATTGACTTTTAATGTACATTGTAGGTTACAAGTGGACCACAGGAGCAAGAGAAGATGCCACTGATCCTATTTCATATCCCCCACACTCTTCTCCATAGTTTCTAACCTTCATTCCACCTCTCTGTGTTTTTTTCCGAAGACTGTGTATCCTACAGGAAGCCTTGTGTGTTCTACAGGAGGCTCCTGTAGAAATCACAGAGAGCTAGAAATGGTGTCAAAAAGCAATCTGAGGGGTTGAGAGATTTCATAAAGAGCATGTAGACCTTCCTACAGCTATCCACCCTCCTGGCCATCCATCCCACACTTGCACCACCTCATCATCATTGATTTCTTTCCTTCCTGTCAAAAAATAGAGAAACTAGTTTTTTAGAAAAAAACAAAAAATAAAATGAAAAGTACCTCCAAATCTCACCTGAAGCTTACCAAGTACCTCTCTATCTTGATCAACATCTCTAGTAACATCCTCATAACTCCCAGCATAGAAATCAGCTAAAAAATTTAAAGGGAGAAGCAGCTATAGAAGTTCCTGTAGGAATTCCTATAGCAGCTGATCCCATTAAAATCAAGTGAAAACAACAAAATATGTGCAGCCATAGGATTGAAGGGGACACTTGAAGCCATATCAAGCCAGAGGATACCTACACAAAGCACACAAGCCACACATTAGGGAGCAGAAAGCATACAACAGAGGAGATACAGGCATGCAACCACTGAAATACAAGCACGTAGTAGCAAAGGAACCAAAATGCACCACAACACGTACATTTGACTTCCAGGTAAGTGTCCAACCCTCTCCTCTGTTGCATCTATGTAATTCAAAAATATGCATAAGTAAATGAGATGGTTAAGGTTCAACAAGAAAAGGTGGCCAGTTAACTAGCCACCCTCATCCAGTTGACTGCGCTTATCTGGAGATGCCACCACAAGTGTACCTAGTCAACTCATAGAAAAATCCAAAGGACAGGTAGTGGAGGGTATACAAACTCCGATGCGATGATGGGAAGTGTTTGTAGGGAAGAGTCATGAGGAGTCATGATGACAAGGCAGTGGGGACCAACAGTCCAAATATGGCAACGTACCTTTTTACCAACTCACCCCATCACCGTAAATATTTCAAAGAAGACATAAGTACTCCTCCTTGAAACTCCTTCACCATCGTTTCTTCCATTTCATCCTCATCCACTTAGATGCAGCAAGCTCTATACCACCTCCATAGCCTCGAAACCATCATTCTCTATCATTTTCATCCATCCTCCTGCTATGAGCATTCTACAGGAGCAGTAACAGGTTCTACAGGAGCACCTACATCTAGTTCTACAGGAGGGGCAGTAAGTAGTTTATTAGGAGAAAACATGGGGTTTTTGCTCGATTTATGCCTTGAGGAGGTAGGTGCATACCCACCTTGATTATAAATATTTTCAAGGTATGATACAGTTTTAAGGAGGAATTGAGCTTGTAGGAGAAGATGAATTCCATGAAAAAATTTCTTCCTGATTTCTTAAAAGAAACACAATTTTTCTCTATTTTCCTGTTCCTTCAAAATTCTTATCTCCATCTCTATTTTGGGTATTCAAAGGGAATATAAGCAAAAAATGATAGGGGGATTCACAAGGAAGGAGCCCACAAATTTAGCTAAGATCCATGAGCATCCTGAAGTAGTAGCCATTTTTACCAGAGCAAATTGGATGCCATTCTTTGAAAAAATCCGAGGGTTTGATGAAGAAGTGGCTTAGGATTTTGCCTTTTCTTTAGTCCCTCACTCAAGGACCCATGCCACTCTTACTTTGAGGGGTCCCTCCATGGAAATCAACCCAAATTTTATCAGTAGGGTTACCAACCTTCCCCTTGGATTACCTTGGAGCAAAGATGAAAAGCCAATTAGGCAATCTTCTAAGAAAAACTTCTTCCAACCAAATGAACATCCTATAGAGGAAAAAATTAGCATTAGAAGAACAAGCATACTTACCCTTGGGATGAGGTCAGTTACCAAATTATCAAGTATATTTCCTGTGAAGGAATGTATAGCATAGTTTATGGCTACCATTTCAGACTACTTCATGAGCTGAGATATGGCATGGACACTCCAACACCCTAGAAACTCATCATTCCCTATTTTCTCTGTAGTCCCTTATAGACTCCAGCATTAAGTTAAACGCAGGAGGTCCATATCAGTTGGCTCACCATGGGTTGATTAAACTATTAGTGGAAGAAGGCCTCCATACATTCACAATCCCCATAGCATGGGAAATCTTCAGAAACATGATAGAAGAAGATTATATGAAGGCCCTCACATATGATCTCAGTCCTTCTGATAGTGAGGAGGAAGAGCAGCAAGGGGGAGAATGAGAGGAAACTGAGGAAGCCATAATAAACGAGGAAAAAACCAAAACAGAACAAAAGGAAACAAAACCAGTAGAGGTAGAGAAAAAGACAAAAAGAGAGGAAAAAGGGGCAGAGAAGATGGAAGTGTCTCCTGAGACCCTAAAAAGAGAAGCAGCAGCTGCCCTTACTACCCTCAGCACCCCAATTAAACCAAAACAAAAGAGGAAGAGGCAGACATCAATGTATTTTAGGGCTCGGAAAAGCACAAGGATAAAAACAGGGAAACCACAACCATCTTCAATAGTGCCTGTTATAATTGAAGATCCACCCACTGTCAAAGGGGAAATCTCTCCCTCTCACACCCCCATCACATATGAAAGAGGAAGTGCTATATCTTCCACCTGGAAGGAAAGAGTGAAACTATAGTACCCAAAAACAACTCTACAGGAGGATCTTGGCATTATGACAGAGGTTTGGTAATATGACATAGGTGTTGTCCTTCATGGCAACTCACTCAGATGACATATTACAATTTAGGCTCTTAGAATAAAATAAAAAGAGATATACATAGTTTTCTCTTAACCAAGTCATGTATACACGTGGGATCACCGATCAAAAGTCGTGTATGCATATGCATGCACTTTCATGCATGGAAAAGTGCATACATGTGTGAAAACTTTTTTTTAGTCCATGGTATTTGGTCCTCGGTATTTGGACCTATGGTTTTGGACCATGGTATTAAGTAAGACCTAAGACTATAAAAGGAGAAGGAGATCATTAGGCAAAGGCATTCACTCAAGGATTGAATATCTTATGAAGAGCAAGACCTAGAATACTAGTCATTGGGTTATGTTGCATAGATGGATCTGAACCAAGGAAGAACCTGAGCACAAGAAGAAGGATAAGTTCTATTGATGGGCCAAGATCCTAAGGCTTGAATTCTAGTATCTTTGTGTGATTTTGATATGCTATATTTGGCGCATGACTTGATCTATAAATCTGATAATCTGGGTATAACTATTGTCTGAATAATTGAAATGGGTAAATTATCTTTTATAGATCTGTACGCAGGTTCGACAAAATGAAGGCGCGTATACATGCTGGTTCAGAAATTCAAAACAACGTATACACTTATTTGCCTTAATATAGAAGCATGTGCATGCAGGTTCTTCATCTTGAAGTAGCGTACGTCTCATAAAATATGTTACTTTTGTTTACTTCAGTAGTATTTTGGGTTTAGAAGTGGTATCTGGTTACTGTTACTGTTACTGTATTCTAGTTATAGCATTCAGAGAAGTGATTGATTGATTCTGTTTTGGTTGATGCAAAGGGGATTGGTTGATGCAGATATATTTGATGCTTGATTGATGTTACTTATGCATCTTGTCTATAAATTTATGAAACGTGGTCCCTGGAAGAAGAGAGAATGTTTTAGCCTTCTATAGGTCAGCACCTACGTACTAGTACATCAGCTAGTACAAGAGCAAAGGGCGTTGTAGCTCCCTTCCAGGAGAAGCTGGAGAATGAGAGAATGTTGTAGCCTCTTGTAGGTAGAAGCCTACGTACTGGTGCAAGACTGCACAAGTACAGAAATATTATAAAATTAAATTTCTTATTAACAAGAAGATAAAGAAGCATTGCAGCAGGTGGTTTTCACCCACATTTGGTTTCCACCTTATATCTTGTGTTCATATGTGTGATGATCTGTTCTGTTTACTGCACCTGTTTATTGTCCTTATGGTTAATGAAGTTTCGATGCACTGATTAAAGAGATTAATTAAATCTTAAGTTTACGGAGTATAAGCTAGTTGCTATAGACATAGTTGCGTGTATACGCTGGTTTCCATATATGAAGTATCGTATATCTAAGTTTGAAAATGAAAAAATATTTGAATTGATAATGCTAATTCATCCCCCCCCTCTCAGTATTATTTCCAACAATTGGTTCCAGAGCAGGTCCTTCAGAAGAAGCTTGATCGCTTGAAGGAAGATCTATCATCATGAGCAACTACGAAAAGAAGGCATCCATTAGGCCACCAATCTTTGATGGGAGTAACTTCGTCTATTGGGAGGTAAGAACCACAACCTATCTTCAATCTCTTGGTGCAAAAGTTTGGGATATCGTCGAAGGAGGATATACATTCCCATCAGCAACTCCTATAGATACAGCTGGTAAAAAGCAGTATGAAACAAATGTGAAGGCTATCAATACTCTATTGGGGAGTCTATCTCAATCAGAATTCATCAAGGTTATGCAGCTCAAAACCACCAAAGAAATATGGGACAAGATCATTCCAAGCTATGAAGGAGACGATCAGGTAAAACGTGCAAAACTACAATCTCTAAGAATTCAATATGAAACTCTTAGAATACACAATGATGAAAGTGTGGCTAATTATTTCTTATGTCTAGATGAGATTGTTAATTGCATGAAAAACTTGGGTGAAGAAATAAAAGAAGTTACTTTAGTTGAAAATTTTCTAAGATCTTTGTCCTCTAAGTTTGAATCAAAAGTTTATGCCATAGAAGAAAAGCAGAATCTTCTGAGTATTGCTATGTCATGACTGCACAAAATCCTAACTACTCTCGAAATGACAAAAGGGGGACCACCAGACATGAGAAAAGCCACATTCAAAGTTTTAAGGAAAGGAGAATACAATGAGTCAGGGCATACATCAAAAGAAGAGGAAGAATCAAACTTTGTCAAGAACCTTCAACGGGGTTCCGGAAGATTCAAAGGTAAGCTACCTTTCAAACGTTTTTCTTGTGGGAGAGTTGGTCATTACACAGCCAAATGTCCTCATAAAGATAAGCTTGATAAAGGTAAGGAACCAGTTAAATGGAACAGAAAACAGAATGTAAGTAGGAAGAGCTATTATACACATGAAGAAAACGATGGACTTTCAAATGGTGATGAATATTAACATGGTAATGATTATAGACTTTTGATGACCTTTGAAGATGATGATTTCTTGGATGCTATAGATGAAGATGATCTCTATGAAGAAATTTATAAACTTAAAATTTGTTTAGAAGAAAAAATATGATCATAGATACTCTGACATTCCAACTTGCTGAAAGGGAAAAACAAAATGAAAAATTAGAATGTGAAATTGTCGAACTTATCAAAGATATTGAGAAAAAAAAAGCTCTAAATCTTAGATTTGCTAAAGGATCTGAAACTTTAGATGAGATTATCAAAGTGCAACATTCTCCTCTAATCAAGATAGGTCTTGGATATATTGTAGAATCATCTCAAAAACAAAATCTATCCACCTCCAAAAGTTATCTTGATGCAGCAAGGAGAAGTGAACAAACTGACAATCATCAGCAAAGGCATAAAACAGATCACCAAGTAAATCGGGGTTAATCTACTTCAAGGATGAATAGAAGCTACAATCAACCATAGGTAAATCATTCTCAATTTGCCTCAAGAATGAATGTCAATGGAAACTACAATCACTTGGATGGTAGATTTGATAACCGCAGGAATTTCTTTAATGGCCAATGTTTTTCATGTCACAAATTTGGAGACAAAGCTACTCAATGTGTTGCCTACAAGACCATCATGACTTGAGAAGCATGAATTCAAAGGAGCATGACTGGGATCATGAAGTGGACCTACAATAAATTTTCTACTCTTGAAAATGAAATAGAATGCTCTATTTGTAACAATTTTGGTCATGAAGATTCTGAATGTATGAGTAAGTTTTGTCAAACATCTAAGAAGAAGCAACCTTCATTGGGTTCCAAAACATGGAGAAAGAAAGAACCGCAACCAGAAAGATGTGGTATAGCCTTATATGCAGAAGGACAGGAAAATCAGTGGTACATCGACAATGGATGTTCGAAACATATGACAGGTGATAAAGAAAAACTTCAGTCATATATTTCCTTAGAAAAGGAAAGGAAGGTCTCATTCAGAAATGACACACCTGCACTCATAAAAGGTAAAGGTTCTATTCTTTTGAAAGAAAAAGTCAAAGTTGGAAATGTTATGTATGTTGAAGGCTTAAAGCATAATCTATTAAGTGTTAGCCAAATGTGTGATCAAGGAAATGAGATAATATTTCGATCAAATGGATGTATTGTTTGTGAGCTTGATACAAGAGAAATAGCGATCAAGGGCATAAGAACTCCAAATAATTTATACATGCTCAAGGGAGGAAAACAACAATGCTATCTAAGCAAGAATTATGAATACTGGTTGTGGCACAAAAGATTGGGGTATCTAAGCTTCTCTCAGATAAGGAAAGCATGAAAATATTAGGTGGTTTGTGATCTCCAAGACATCATAATTCTAGACAATACAATATGCAAATCATGTTAGTTTGGTAAGAAAAACAGAACTAATTTCCTTGAGAAGGAAGGATCAACTAGTAAGCAACTTGAACTTGTACATACTGATTTATGTGGTCCATTAAGGAAAAATTCACCTCAAGGAGAAGAATACTTTATATTGTTTATTGACGACCTTTCCAAGAGGTGTCGGATAGGACTTGTGAAGCATAAAGACGAAGCTTTTGAAAAGTACAAAGGTCTCAAAGCCTTGGTTGAAAATGAATCAGATTGCAGAATCAAATGCCTTAGGTCTGATCGAGGAGGGGAATTTACCTCGGATGAATTTTTAGACTTTTGTGAAGAACATGGAATAAGAATGGAATTCTCTATTGCAAGGACTCCTCATCAAAATGTAGTGGAAAGGATGAACATAACCATTCGACAAATGGCTCGTGCTATGCCTGATGAATCTAGAACTCCTGCAACCTTCTGAGGTGAAGCTGCATTTGTTGTCATTACTATTCTCAACAAAACAAACATTCGGGTAAACACCACTCAAACTCCTCATGAACTTTGGTATGGTAAGACTCTTACGGTAAAATACTTCAAGGCTTTTGGAAGAAAATTTTACATCGAAAGGACTGATGAAAATATTGGCAAGTTTGAACCTAGAGCAGATGAAGGCATTCTCCTTGGTTACTCTTCTTGAGGTAAAGGATATAAGTGTTACAATAAAAGACTTAGAAAAATTGTTGAAAGTATTAATGTGGTGGTTGATGAAGAAGGTAATAATTCAAAACAGATAAAAACCAAAGATTTTGAAGATGAAGAAGACTATCCTTCAACATCAAATTAGACTAATGCTGAAGAAGAATCTTATGAGGCACCAGAAGAATAGATAAGAATAGAAGAAAAACTCCATCTAGATATGTTCAGAAGAACCATCTAGAGACTCAAATTTTGGGGCAGAAAGAGGTAGGTGTTCAAACAAGAAGAACTATAATAGAAGCTTCAAGCTATCTAACATTGCTCTCCTCCATTGAACCACAAAATATAAGTGAAGCATGCAAAGATGAATGATGTGTCAAGGCCATGAATGAAGAACTTGAGCAGATTGAAAAGAATAACACTTGGGAATTTGTTCCTAGACCTAATGATAAGAACATCATAGGGACCAAATGGGTATTAAAAAACAAGATGAATGAAAATGGAGATGTTATTAGAAACAAGGCCGGACTTGTTTGTAAAGGGTATGCTCAACAAGAAGGTATAGACTTTGAAGAAACTTTTGTACCGGTTGCTAGAGTTGAAGCCATAAGAATGTTCCTTATTCTTTCTAGCCTTCACAAGTTCAAAGTATATCAAATGGAGAATCTGCGTTTTTAAATGGAGACTTAGAAGAACAAGTATATATTGAGCAACCAGATGGATTCGTCCTTGGAAATGATCCAAAACTTGTATGCAGACTTAAGAAGGCACTTTATAGTCTTAAACAGGCTCCAACGTCTGAGTATTATGGTCTAGAAAAATACCTCCATCAACAAGGTTTTTCAAAATGATCAACAAATAGCAATCTATATATAAAAATTGATAATGATAGATTGCTAATACTTGTTGTGTATGTTGATGATATCATCTTTGGTAGCAATGAAGAAGCCATGAGTCAAAACTTTGCTTTGGTGTTGCAGAAAGAATTTGAAATGTCCCTACTTGGTGAGCTGACATATTTTCTTGGTTTACAAGTCCAACAAAATAAAGACGATATCCTTCTATGATAAACCATGTACCTCAAGTAGATCTTGAAGAAATATGGCATGGAAGATTCGAAACCAGTATATACCCCTATGGTAATAGGATGCAGCTTCAGTGTGAATGATGAATTGACAGAAGTACATCAACCAACCTATAGATCCATGATTGGTAGTCTGCTCTATTTGACAGGTACCCAACCAAACATCGTGCATGCAGTGGGAATAGTTGGAAGATTCCAGGCAAATCCAAAAGAAGCACACCTTCAGGCGGTTAAAAGGATTTTCAAACATCTTCAAGGAACACAAAACTATGGCTTATGGTATCCCAGAGATACAAATCTCACACTTCATGCATATACTGATGCAGATTGGGCAGGAAGCGTGGATGACAGAAAAAGCACCAGTGGTGGTGCATTCTTTATGGGTTCCAGATTAGTATCTTGGTTCAGCAAGAAAAAAATTTCAATTTCATTATCTATAGCTGAAGTAGAATATGTCGTTGTTGCATCATGCTGCACACAACTCCTTTTGATGGTGTAATCTTTGGAAGACTTTCAAATCACCTATTCTCCACCTATCTCCATTTTATGTGATAATACAAGTGCAATCAATATTTCAAAGAATCTAGTCATGCATTCAAAGACCAAGCACATACCTATCAAATATCATTTTCTCCGGGAACAGGTGCCTAAACAAAAGGTCAAATTGGAGTATGTTCCCTCCAATGAACAAGTTGCTGATATATTCACCAAACCACTGCCCAGGGAGACATTTGAATACCTCAGATAGAAGCGGGGAGCAGTTGAAGCAGGGAAAAGTGGTTGTACGCAAGTTTCATGAGGAGCATCCGCATACATACACTGGTTTATGTGGATACAGTCGCATGTATGTTGGTTTGCAGAATATTAGTAGGCCAGACTCAAGATGCAAAAAGTCTAATGTGGGTCTGACAAAGACCATTTGGCAGAAGTTCAGGGGGAGCATTTACTTCTAATAATGTATTTGGCATTATCTGAGAAGATCTTGGTACTACTTCACAATTATCTTTGATTCAGGAGGAACAAGTGCAGAGGGAGGTCATGGTTGATGATCTGGATGATGATTGATAGATGCTACGAATGACTATCATAGTCTTGTCTTAGATAGTCAGTCTCTATGTCATGTACTTCTTTTATTATCAAGGTCTTGTAACGGCCTATTTTGGTTTCCCCACTATGCCTGGGATGGATGATGTAATGTTCTTGTTTTATCATGTGTAAACTTTTGGTGTATCCCCACTTGGATGGGTGGATTGGTCAATATTGGTATATCCCACTTGGTTGGGAGATGGATGTATGTATAAGTCTTTGGTGATAGGAAGATCATTTATAGAGTCATGTTCTTTCTTGTAGAGCATATTTTTTCAGACCTTGCATATAGTTAAGGGGAGCATGGACAACACAATAGGGCCAAAGTTTTTCAGCATGTACTCAGGGGGAGCATCACCCTTTTCCCTTGATGACAAAGGGGGAGAGTGACTTGGGGTTGCCATCAAGGCCAATGGGGGATAGTGTTGGCATTATGACACAGGTTTGGCACTATGACACAAGTGTTGTCCTTGATGGCAACTCACTCTGATGATAGATCACAATTCAGGCTCTTAGAATAAAAGAGAAAGAGATATAAGTAGTTTCCTCTTAACCAAGATGTGTATACATGCAGGATTGCCGACCAAAAGTTGTGTATGTGTATGCACGCACTTTCATGCATGGAAAAGCATGTACATGTGTGAAAACTTATTTTTAGTGCATGGTATTTGGTCCTTGATATTTGGACATATGGTTTTGGACCATAGTATCTCGTCCGAAGTGTTGAACCTAGGTATTTGGACCCTAGTATTGGTTCTAAATGGTTTTTGGACCATGGTATCGAGTAAGACCTAAGACTATAAAAGGGGAAGCAGATCATTAGGCAAAGGCATTCACTCAAGGATTGAATATCTTATGAAGGGAAAGATCTAGAATACTGTTCATTGGGTTATGTTGCATAGCTGGATCTAAACCAAGGAAGAACATGAGCGCAAGAAGAAGGATAAGCTCTATTCATGGGACAAGATCTTAAGGCTCGAATTGTAGTATCTTTGTTTGATTTTGATCTGTTATATTTGGCACATGACTTGATCTATAAATCTAATAATCTGGGTATAACTGATGTCTGAATAATTGAAAAGGGTAAATTATCTTTTATAGATCTGTACGTAGGTTTAGCACAACAAAGGCACGTATACACACTGGTTCAAAAATTCAAAACAGCATATACACTAGTTTGCCTTAATAGAGAAGCATATGCATGCAAGTTCTTCATCTTGAAGTAGCGTATGTCTCATAAAATATGTTACTTCTAATTATTTTTGCAGTATTCTGGGTTGAGGAGTGGTGTCTGGTTACTATTACTGTATTCTAGTTATAGCATTTAAAGAAGTGATTGACTAATTCAGTTTTGGTTGATACAAAGGGGATTGGTTGATGCAGATATTTTTTATGTCTGATTGATGTTACTTATGGATCCTGTCTGAAAATTTATGAAATGTGGTCCTTGGAGGAAGAGAGAAGGTTGTAGCCTTTTGTAGGTCAGCACCTACATACTAGTACATCAGCTAGTACAAGCGCAAAGGGGGTTGTAGCTCCCTTCCAGGAGAAGCTGGAGAATGAGAGAATGTTGTAGCCTTCTGCAGGTAGAAGCCTACGTACTGGTATAAGACTGCACTAGTACAAAAATATTGTAAAAAGAAATTTTTTATTAACAAGAAGATAGAGAAGCATTGCAGCAGGTGGTTTTCACCAACATTGGGTTTCCACCTTATATCTTATGTTCATATGTGTGATGATCTGTTCTGTTTAATGCACCTATTTACTGTCCTTATGGTTAATGAAGTTTTGATGCACTAATTAAAGAGATTAATTAAATCTTAAGTTTATTGAATATACGCTAGTTGTTGTAGATACAATTGCATGTATATGCTAGTTTCCGTATCTAAATTAGCGTATATCTAAGTTTGAAAATGAAAAATTAATTGACTTAATAATATTGATTCACCCCCCCTCTTAGTATTATTTCCAACAGACGCATATACTGTTCTACAGGAGACACTGACAAAACTACAAGAGACCGAAAAACTTGAGAAAAGGGTGGAAAAACAACCAAATGGGAAGGAGGAAACAACAGAGGCACAAGAAGTTGACCTCTAGCCTAGTTTGGGTTCTTACTACAATCTTCTTAAGGGGGGGAAATCATTCCACAAAAATTTGCAGCCCCACTTTTCTTTGAGTTGGAGAAAAGAAAAAATAAGGAGCCACAGATGCATGCAGATCACCAAATCCAAGGGGGTAGAGGATATTTGTCATATGGAGAACAAGCTTAGAGAAATGGGGAGGGAGTTAAGTGTTATAAGACATAGAGAGGCAACCATAAGAACTCAGTTGGAAATAGAAAATGAGTTGCTAAGAAGACAACTGCAAGAAAGGGAGGCACAATTGGCATGCATGGCCAGTTGGTCTATGGAGGCACTATAGTGTAGAACACCAGCAAAATCATATGGAGTATACCTCAAAGACCAATGGCTATAGTTTCAGATAAATGCTTTGGCACATAGAGGCACAATGCCTTTCCAATATATAGATATTTTATGGACCTATATGACCAAAGTTTAGCATAAGATAAGGAAAAAATAGCAGAGTTCTATTTGCATAACATGGCCCTCCCTGATATGAACGTGTGGGACTCTAATGTTAGGCTTGGGAACCTGCAACTAATGGCCATGGCATAATGAATGAATCATGAGGAATTAAGGGCAGTAAAGATAAGGAAGTTGATGATAAAGGAGCAGAATGAGCCCTTGATGATCAGAGCTGAGCCATCAGACCCCATGGCTCTCATTAGCACGCACCTGCTACTTGCAAATAATCCTCAAAGTGCCCCTAAGTATATCAATGATCAGGCTCAGGCCATTGCACATTTTGAGGACATGGAAAGATTACTTGGGGAAGACTGTATTCATGCTTGTATGAGGAGGTGGAACACTCTCCCACACAGTCTGGAAATCAGGGAGTATCACTCCCCAACAAGGATGGAAGAAGCATTAAGGAGATGCCATTATGCAAGAACTCTATGAAAAGTTTGAAGCCCAATTGGATTCACCTCAAATTGAGACCCCCACTACTGCTAGGCCTACTGGAAGGTAGAAAAGACGAAGAATCACAATAGCAGTGGAAAGAGGTGGAAAGAAAGGAAAGATTCCATGACAAAGAAGAGGACCTCACATCAAAAGCATCAGATGTTTGTTAGGTCATCAGGGCCATCAAAGTTGAGGAGATGGACTAGTTGCTTAGAGGATGAGCAACACATTCAGTAAGGGGTTGATGATGAGCCCCATAAATGGGTAATTAAATGGGCTCATTCTGTCTCATAACTTAGCTTAATCCACCATTCTCATTAGTTTATTGCATTTTTTTTTACTATATTTATGCTAATAGAGTGACTTGGGTTGGTCATTATGCCATGGAGTCTAATGTGTGTTTAATGCAGATATTTGGTCAATTTTGGCGAAAAAGTCAAGGATTTAATGGGCATTTGGTAAAAAATATTTAAAGAAGATAAGGGAGAGGATTTATAGGAGGGTATCCCCCTCATTTATGACTCCTCAATTCGAGTTCTCCATCATGCAACTCAAAGCATAAGCAACCACAGCAATGCACCAAAGGGGCAACCGAGCAAGTGGAGGACAACTTCTGTTTATTTCAAGTTTTGGGAGCCAAGCCTCCCTAATTTTAAGGAAGTTATTGGGAGCTTCAATTGTATAAATAGAGAGGCCTAGGGGCTCATTAGGTTGTTGGAAGTTAGTCAAATTTTTGAATTTTTGTTGCAGCTTTACTCTGCTCAACTTCGAGCTTACTTTTTTTGACAGTTTCATGTAATACTATTATTATTCTGATAATGAAGATGAGATCATATACGAGCTAGCACTGAGTTACGTCAGAGGGCTGAAGCTCTTGGGTTAGGGCCCAATCCAAGTATCCAAGCTCCTCTTGTTTTGTATTTATATGCTTTGTTTCAGTTTATGAATTAGTCGTTGTTAGATAGATTTATGTCTTAGTTAAGAATAAGTTGCTTTTGGTGATTTAAAAGGGTTGTTTCCATTTTAGTTTGTTGTAGCAGGTTGAACAGTGATAGGGCAAAGATACAAAAAGGCCATCAACAGAGCCTTGGCCTCCTTTCCTCCCTCCGGGACCATGAACTAAGGCCAAGACCCTCTTCTTGCCACAAAAAACACAGGTTTTCCTTTTCCATAGGATTTCTAGTGTTGCAAATTGTTAGAATGTTAATGCTTTGCTACAGATCTATTTCCCCATGCTCATTTCTATCTTTGCCATAAATCTCCTTCCATGCTTTCTTTCCATGTAGCATTTTTCAGCATTTACTTTCCCAGATCAAAGTTTAGATTAGCTTGATACATATTTTTTTTTTTTTATGCACTCAGTTTTCTTGCTTGCTTAATTCCATTGTTTGATTTTTAGTTCTCTTGTAGCTAATCCTCTTCTCACAATAAGTCAGCCAATCAACCATCACCATTTCTCTTTGATCGATGTCCCACAAGTTACCCAAGGTCCCTCACAAATCTTCCTTAGTTTTCTACACTTTTCTCATGAACTTTCCTTTCTTTCCTTGAACAAGTCCAACCATATTTCTCTTCCTTGATCATTTTTTATGAACCCTAGACACCTTAACGCATCACCCTAGCCTGCAACTACCATTTCCACATGCTTTCCCACCTTCAAAACCTCCAAAACTACTCTCAACATCCTCTTGTAGACCTCTTGTAGATATCTTGTACATCCCCTACAACCTCCTGTAGATTTTCCTGTAGGTGTCTTTTTTAAGTCTGCTTGTAGGAAAAGCCTCCAAAAGGCCACCCGGGACCTCCTAGGACCCATCCATGTCTTCCTACACCTCTGCAAACTCCAAAGTCGTCCTCCATTACCACCTAATCACTGTCATAGTCACAAACACATAAATTACTTGCATGACAATTTCACCTAAAGATACATAAATATCCCAAAAGATGTTTTTTTTTTCATTTCCTTCTAGAAATAGCTTGATTAGATGTTGCTTACTTCCTAGGTTAAGTAATGGCATTCATTTCATGGGTTTTATCTCTCTTTTTGCAAATGTAGGATTAGTTGGTTAATTAGGGTTTGCTAGGTTTATCTTACATTTTAGTCTTTTTCTCCTTTTTGCAAGTAGAGTAACCTCTGTAAATTAAGCTTTCCTTTCTTTCATCATATACAGAGCTTCTTCTGGAATCCATATAATTTGGATTGAGCTCCTAGTGATCTTGCGCCAGCGGACCAAGTGATAGCCTGCAGTAAGAACTAGTACTTATGCATACAGCACTGTTGTTTCCAAGTTTGTTACGAACTACTGGGCTGATAAAAGTAAAGTAGGAAGACCAGGAGTTGCAACATTATCACTGCAATAATAGTGCTCACCACCTATAACTGTTTTTAATTGTCTGGAATGTGAAACGTTTATGTGCATTACTTTCCAATGTGGTTTCTATGGCAATTTCTTGAAGCATTTATGTATGAATACAATTTAAACAAAACACTTTATTCCTCTAATTATTTGGCCTCCATATGGCCCACAGTATTGAATAAGTTTTTAGTTGCATTACTTTTCAATGTGGTTTCTATGGCCAATTTCCTAAAGGATTTTTGTCTCAATACAACTTAAACGAAACACTTTCTTCCACTAATTATTTGGCCTCTATATGGCCCACAATACCGAATAAGTTATTAGCTATAATAATTAAATAATTACAAGTTTACTAGGGGATATTACATGAACATATACAGATTGTAAAATAAATAGAAAAAACAATTAATAATAATTTTAAGATGAAGATTCACCCCACATTGCCATAGAGATTCTTAATCTATTAATAGGCTTTGTTTCAATATCATTAGTCAATACTATATATTATCAATATCACATGCTCAAAAAATTGTAACAGATGTTTATTGGCATGGGACATCATATTATGACATTTTTTAATTAATCAATTTAATTAAAAAAAACAAAAAAACCTTCATATATAACTATTTTTATGAATACTTTATAATATCCCATGGAAATTAACTCTTCAACTAATAATTATTGATAATTAATTTAAAATTCTAAAACTTAATTCTAAAATAACCTGAAAAAAAACTTTTTAATATTAATAAAATATAATTAACAATACATCATAATAATCATTTTTATATTATTATAAATAAAATATATAATAAAATATATAATAAGCAGCAACATATTTCAAATATAATCATTTTTATTATTATTATAATAAAATATATAATAAGCAGCAACAATAATTTCAAAAATAATTTCAAATGGATATTATCATAATCATATATTAAATATACTCTTAAAAATATATGAAAATTAATTTCATACTAATATAGGTCTATATTAAACACATTTAAATCAAAGAAACATATAACTAATTATTACACATGTTGATATATTTATGTTAATGCTTATGCAACCTAACATTTAATTTAAATCGAAGTAAAAAATTAAATAAATAAACAAATCGGCGGTTAGATGGAGAACGACCAGGCGAACAAACTCGAGTTGAAATCTCCAACGTAGAAGTTAATTATTTTTATATATATATATATATATTGTGTAAGGATTTTTTCATGTCAGATATTAACCTCACCTTGTGGCTAGGTATAAGTAGGTCAGATATATAATTAACAAGCAGACGACACGCAGTGAGACAGTAAACTGTCAAGCGGCGCTTATGCAACGCGTCTTTGTCCAGACGAAATGCGCTTACGCTATATACTAGAGATCAAATTGGGAGAGGTTGCTTCACATATGTAACAATTTGGAGACCAAATTTGTGAACATTAGGTGGGAAATAACGAAAACCTGCACTCAATAATCAAACAAGCGAGAAGTTTTATTTACAGCATGACATTATTACATCGTAAACGGAAATACTGCACTTTACATAGACCATAACGAGATTATTTCATAACGAAATGGAGCTAATGCAGTCTATATATACAATAGCAGAACTGTTGAGCATATTTGTAGTACAATATGTATTAGGGTAATCAAATATATGTAATATCAGGGCAGTTATATAAATTACTGTGGGAAATGTGGATAGTCATTAATTAAAATAACAATTAAAACGCTTACTTTATTATATATATTTTATATTTTTAAAATTTAAAAAGTGAAAATTTATTTTATTATAATTTAATTTAATGGATTATTATTTATAACAATTATAAATTTTTTAAATAAATAATATTAGTAAATAATTATTAAAAAAATAAAATATATATAAATTTTAATTCTTTTTAAAAAGCATATAATATAATTTTAAACTATAAAAATTGTAAATAGAGTTCATTGTAATATTATAGGTCAATATCATAGCTTATCAATATCACATGTCTAGAAAACCATAAGTCACTTCATATGATCTTCTTTTTCATCAATCAATTTAATTGAAAATGAAAAAATAACATAACTATTTTGGAGATAAATCTCAACCTTTGATTTGTGTTTACTACTAGGAATATTTTAGCATTAGTATACCCCTAATAATTATTAAGTTTATAGGAGAATTTAATTTAATCATCAATCATTATTAAGTGCATGGTAGAGATTTAACATGAATAGAATATGCTAGAATAATCATAGTAATATTGACAATCCCGGGCTAAACTTGAGGTCCCAACAATTGAAAAAATTATCTCTGTATATAAATAATGGGGTTAAGTTTATCAAAAGTCAAACATGTCACTTTCACATAGCTCTCAAGCATGACACCATATAGGTTTCATATAAAATATATCAAGTAATATATGTTCTAAAATATAAATATACAACAACTTAGATTAAAAATCCATGAATCCAATTTAAAGGGAAGTTTATTTATATATTTTCTTTCTACGATTAGATAGAAGAGGTAGGGATAAGAACATTTCATATTCATATACACATATTGAATGTAAATATGCATCTTTTCCTTAACATTATTTCATTTCATGTGAGCATCCAAAGCCTTCACGAAGATGTTTTGGCACCATAAAATCCTGAGCCTACTACTAGTGAAAGTTTATACTCCTGATAGGTTTACTTGTACTTCTCACACCTTTTGGTGATTTCTACTATCTTGTGCTTTCACCCTTTTGATTTTCTTATTGGAGATTTCCATTTCAAAATTGGGTGAAGAGACTGGTGTGGTACAAGAGTTGTTTTTTATTTAGAGAAAATAGATGTCATATTTTTAATTTTGAACCCATAAGCCTTCCTTGCATCTACTAGTGTAGAGGATTTATTTAAATGTGGTGGGAAAAGCCTGGGATTACAGGAAAATGATAGATTGTCTTCTTTCCTTTGAAAACATGAACCATACTTCTTGGAACGCATCTAAGTGTTCCTCCAAAGCCTTTAGACTAATATAGGGAGAAAAAACTTCATAATAGTGATCTTTTAGAAAAATGAAATTCCATTATAATAAGAGAATATATTTCCCAAAGCCACCATTTGATGTTGTGTAGGATTTATCCCCATATATAATTTAAAACATTGATAAATCAAACAAATCTATGTATAGAGTGAAAACATAACACTATGTAATTGTGGTAAAAACTAAATCTACACCAAAAGCATAAGGTCGGTCAAACCTTTGTACAAAATGGAAAAGTAATATTAGAAAAATTTGCAAGTACACAAGAAAGATAAGATAATAAGCCATAAATATATGAAAATCCCAACAAGATAGAATTAACATAGATATCTCAACATAAATAGAAAGCATAAAGTTAATATGCATGTTTTCATTTATGTCGAGATGGTCATTAGCTATTTCTTGCAATGTTATTATTAGTTAGACTTTTATTGCAAAATTATAACTAAAAGTGTAGTTATGACTACAAGTTTACTCATGAGTATTTCACCCAAGTGTAGACCTTTTATTGTATATTTCTAATGAATAAGATTTAATATGAATTAGCTTAAAATCTTAATGAAGATATACATAGAAAGATGGTATCTAAGGACTTAAAAGAAAGTTAAGTAATTAACTTGGTGATAACTCAATCTTCTCTCAAAATCTTCACAATTGTCCTATTCAAATAAAACTAAATAAAATAAACCAAACTACACTTAGCCTAAATCTAATGGAAAGATTAAAATCTAAAATGCAGGAATCTCCAATGAAAGCATCAAAGACCTGAAAGAAGATGAATAATAAAAATTAGAAAACCAAAGAAACTAAATCAAGAAAATTTGAGCTAAGATGAAAACGACCAGAAAGTTGAAATAAACATATATATATTTACCTTGGAGGGTCTCATTCATGGTATCCAAATATAATGATTTAATGAAGTAACTTATTCTCATGGAGGGCTTTCAAAGTATATAATAGTTTGCAATAAGTTGCAACTTCTCCAAAAATTCGCATGTGCTCATGCTCATGTAATTTATTCAATCTAAATTGAGATGAGCTTTGAGCCAAGGAAAAGTGCCCTTAGGAAAGGAAATGGTTTTACAGGAATTTAATCATAGCAAACATGCAATTAATTATAAATAATGAATGATGTTGGAAACTTGAAATGAATCTCGAGGATCATAATCATCATCAAACTATAATATTGGAATTAAATGTTTGTGCTTCGATAAAGATTCTTCTAATGAAGTGAAACACTAAGAATTTTCAAATCCAAATATGAATTCTGATTTCTTTACATAGCAACTATTCAATAGTATGAATGCTATTTTGAAGTCATGATTTAAGTTTAGTTTGTCATATGATGGATATCATCGAAAATTAAATTATGAACAAAACAAACATAATATCATCAAAAAAAATATTTTAAATTAGAAAAGAAGAAATAATGTAAATCTCACGTATTGATTTATTTTTCAGCATTAAAAGAAGTACAACTTGTCAAAATCAAAATTTTGATGAGCGTAAGAATACTTTGTTAAAAGGTTCCACACATAGACTTATTTTACTTGTAATGTTTTGAACTATTCTTTGCCAAGAAGTAGACTGAATACCAAGAAAAAATATGGGATCTTCATTGACTTATTCTACAACTACATCGTTCTATTTAAACAAAATAAAAGAAATTTCAAGCTAAACAAAAGTTAGTTTTATACCTATTCTACAATAACAAACAAGATTAAAACTAAGTGAAATCATATTTCCAATGGAGCCATTCAAGTTGCTTAATTCGTCTAGTTATTTAGACATCCATAATTATTAACAGAAATCTAATCATCATCGAACCATATGAAGAAACATCTATCACATGTACAACTAATTTTGATAAATTTAAGAAAAGAATGAGTCTGTTTGTAGTAAATCTGGTTTGAAATGAATTTTCCAACCATAATTTAGTCCTATCATTAAAATCACCATGAAACATTTGTAGGGAAAACATGGTTGAGACAACATTTTTCCAAACAACATCATAATTCTCTCCCTATAGAGAAATGTTGGTAATATGTATAAAAGGAATGTTATTAGAAATCCTATTTAAATTGATTTTTCCAAACAATGCTCAATTGAATCATCAAAATGGGAATGGAAATATGTTAAATATATATAAATATATATATATATATGAGAGCTAGCAAAATTGAAATTATACAATGTCAAAGTGCATGTAGAAGATTCATTCTAAACGCTAGAATAAGCTCACAAGACAATCATAAATTGTAATCGATATACCTGAAATTCTTAATGCTCAAAATCCAGGCTTTGTGAATGATTTTCATATTATTCAACTAATGAACCTAGGTAGAGTATAGCATACAATATTTAAAAATTGAAATATTAAAGTTTTATATATATCTTAAAAAAACCTATCACAAACGAAGAATATACAATAAACTTACCCCATCCACAGTTGGGATTTATTTCAAGAAATTTCCTTCTCACAAGTATCGATGTAATGAAGATTGATATTATGGTGTACTTGTGAAAAGAGTTCAAGATTATGATAATACATGGGAACTTCATTGATAATCTTAGAATCAAATATGGGAATGGATTCTTCTTTTTCTTTAGAATCGAAATGATTATGATTTGGCAACTCAAGATAAAGATTCATTTTCTTATTATTAAAGTGAGGATAGATTTCATCTTATAATATATACTTGATTTGAGAATTTACAGTACCAGGATTTGATATATTCAACCACAAAGGATAAAACAACTCAATATTATCAATCCCCAAATCATCATCATGAATGGGTTGGATATCTTCTCTTCTTAAAGGTAAATAAGAACAAGAAGAATAATCAGGTAGACATGCATGCAAAATATCAAATCTATTAAAGGAATGATTATTTAATAAAACTTTATCGCGATCAAAACTCATAGGTAATTCATCATTTACTTGATTTATGATAACTCTCCTGTTTTCTAAGAAAACATTTGTGCGTGGAGGAAGTGTTAAATTATTATCAAATGAATTATTATCAATAGAAAAATTAGGGTATAAAGTGAAATGTATATTTAAGAATATAAATTTGAATATAGACAAATATTTGTCTATTTGTAAAATGAAAATTAACACTAAGAAATGACATTTCATTTTTCTAGTTTGATTATTTTTTTATTTCGATTTTTCATTACTCTCCTTGAATTCGATATTGTATTCACCATTGTTTGTAACAATTTCAGAAATGCCATGAATTTGGATGAACACATATTCCTAAGAATAATCCAAACTATGTGATTCAAAAGTTATTAATAATATCATAAAACTCAAAATAATTTATGATAGGAAGCATGTTGTTAAAAGAACCATGATTGTTAATTTTTTCAACTTTAGTAATTGGTTCATGATAGACAACAATATGATTTAGAATAGTTTCAGAATCAATGTTAATTTCATAAGATGAATTCATGTCTTACTCAAATTTAATTTGAAATTTTAACACATCACACAATTGACTTAAAGACTATAATAATACCCGAATTATTCAGTGGAAAAAAAATTATATCCAAATTATAGAATAATGATATAAATAATAAATTTTCCTACATATCATGTCACAATGGTGACCTATGTTACTTTAATTACAACTAGCCTAGATCCATCTTAAACTCGGATCTATCAAGTCCCGAAAGGGATCAAATATATTGAGGCAAAAACCAATTTTTTGAGTGTAAAACTTAGGGAAAGTTTGCACCTCAAAATATTTAATCCCTCTCAATGGTTAATAAATCTAGGGTTAAGATGGATCTAGGCTATTTTACATAATTTTACTAATATAGTAATGATATAATAAAATATTTGATTAGTTTGAAAGCACTTTCATAAAATATGACTAATTTTATGTGTTACCTTAGCATTACATAATCATTAATAATAGAAAAATTCCTAAGCAAAAAGGGAGCTATAAATAAGCTTGCGGAAACTATTCTCAGCTTAGGATAGGTTACAGTAATATATTGTTATGTTTCTATTGATGTTTCTTGCAATTGTTCAATTTTTCCAGTTATCTGTTGTTTTATAGTTGTAGAGGACCCATAATTATTACATATCTACCTAGAACCTTTCTTATGAGAATTTTGATGTTAATGGGAATTTTATCTAGTTATATTCAAGGATCTTTCCCTTACATTAAATTGTTTCTCTCTCCATTCATTCCTTTGAATGAATTTCTCTCGAATTGCTTCTTTGAGCTTTCCATTGTGCGTATGATAAATAATATTGTTAGTGCTTGTATAAAGTTGCTGATATTCTTGTTGGACACCTAATCCCAAATGGGTTAGTGTGGAGGTTGAATAGACTAAGTAGTCTAAGAGACCTTGGGATGTGAATCCCAACGGTCATGTAATGTACTATAAATGTATATCATTTGTCAATAAAAATTGTATTGCATGTTTTATCTTTCATATCTCTCTTGTTGTCCATGTGTGTTTAACATGGTATCAGAGCAGGCGTATTCCTGCCCTACATAATTTCTTTGAACCATTTGTTTTATGGTTTCTGCCATCACTTATGAATATTTTCTCATCTAGAATTTAGCTGCCACCTCTTGCATATACCTGCGCTGCTCCTCCATATTCCTTTATCTGTGTTCTGTCTGCCTGACCAGCGTTGTCCAAGATATGCTCTGTGCGCTCTCTATAACCGTTTCTGCCATTATTGATGCTGCACCACTTTGTCTACCACAATTATTGTAACTCCTTCCTACATATTCGGCTCATATTCTGCTTATGTTCTACAGGCTGACATGTCTGTCATATCCCTACAAAATTTTAGTCATGGTTTAATATATTTGTTGTGTACCCTAGCCTGCGCCTGACAAATGAAACATTTCTCCCCGTTCTTTTGAATACATTGATTCGTCTGCCAGTTCTTCTGAATACCTGTGGCCATGGAACGCTATTTAAGCACCGTTTTTACATAAATACTGTCTGTGTTTATGAATTGTTCTTAGTATACATGTTGGACGTTTTCCTAATGATTTATTTCTTGCATACATTGCTACACGCTTAAACTTGACATTAAGAATAATTGGATTGCTGTGGCACTGGACGCTTGGTGGCATTCTTGTTATCAACAATGGCATTCTGGCTGTCCTGACAGAGAACTGAACAGTCAGACCATGTCATGTCATAGCAGAAACAACGTCCAGAACGCTCCTGTTTTGAAGTCGATTCTCATTCCACTTGCTCCCGACTCCTCTTCTTCCGTGATCTCCTACATTGTATTGGCAAATCGAATCTTTTACTCAACATGGAGTGGTACTGTATTTGTGGATGGAACTTCGTGTGGCCCTTGAGCATCATCTGCAAACTATCTCAGACAAAACAGATGAAGCATTAGAATCCCTATTAGAGTTTGTATCACAAAATCCCCATGACTATCTTCCCGCTGGTGTAGGTTTTCGACACGGCTGCTTGCGAGGTTTGATCAGATCCTGTGCTCGTACCCGTGAACGAATTAATCTAGCACTTATGTATGAACTCTTGCCATCGATTTAGATTGAGCTCACAGGATATGTGAGAAGATTTTCATGGCGTAAAACTATTGTGGCAGTTGAAGGGAAAGCGACTGCTGTTTGTTGGGGACTCAATAACATCAAGACCACTGTTTAAATCCATGTCGTTGTTGTATTGGGTTCATGAACTCAAGATAAATATGCAGTAATTTGTTGTTCTGGAACAGGCTCTGTTGTGGACTCGATGGATCTCGTGTAATCGAAAGACTTACCCGATTCCCTGGACTGTTCGAAAACTTGGAGTAATCTCGCGTCCGCATTGTAATGAGCCATCATCGTTGCTTTGTTGGTGGTAGTGTTAGTATTAGTGTTGCTTCTCCTATTGTTGCTTCATGTTGATTGGCTCTGCATATACCTGCTATTTGACGCCATTTTCCCCCTTCGCCGCTCTTCCTCTTCCTCTCCCCTGTCCTATAAGCTTGAGCTTATCCCCTATTGTTGTACTCCTGTGCTAATCTATGTTACCCTTATCATTAATTCAATCAAAAGAAAATCGTGCTATGAAATTGAGCTACAAGCCTACGAGGAAGGGAAGGGTTGTGGGCACATTGTTTCATCGGTTCAAGTCATATATGCATGAATTGAGTCATTGGATTTGATTGAAGATTTCAGAAGTTCTAAATTTTCTATGAAGGAGGAAACTCTCATATACATAGATTGATTGATTGTGAAATGGTTTTATAATCATAATCTGAAAGATAGCTTCTGCATATAAAAGGGAAAGTGTGAATTTTCCAGTAATTGCGATTTGGGTAAAAGCGTGGAGTTCCTCCCGTTCGGCAGAAAATGAAAGCTGCTCTTCAGCAATAGAGAGTGACTTGTCTAGTTTGCAGAACAATGAAATGGTTTGGTAGTGCTGGAGAAGGCATACAGATCACAGGAAGATATGTATTGATTTGATTCCTAATTAGCAAGATTCGTGGTATTATAGATCGAATTGGTGTATTTTCTTAAAGGTTGTTCATATCAAAGATTTTTATTGAAGTGTTGCTAGGACAAATTCCCTTGGATTCAAGGCTGGTATAGGAAAATATCTTTTTGAGGCCTAAATTGCTTATAGCTTTGTTGGAAGTTAAAATTCTCAGGTGAATTGAAGAAAAATCAATTTTTTGAGTGAGGAGTCTGTTTTCCAGATATCACCATTCTTTGTGCGCTGAATCTATTGCAAGCTGATTGATTTGAAGTATAAAAGAGCAATTGGTGTCCAACTTTTCCTCATTGTTTTACTATTTTTTGAGGATTAAAAATGGCTCCAATTAGTGCAATATTAGAGTTAGTGGACAATCTAATACTGTCTACTATGAATAATATAGTCAAAATCAGCAAGGATTTCCTCACTGATATTCAAACTTATTTGCAAAATGCACAAGAAAAGATCGATTTTTTGCAGCTTGAATCACAGCTACAGCAAGAAGAGCTACATCAAAATAGACACCATTCTGAACCTGTTTTTGTTCAGAACATTGAGACAACCACCCATTAGCAGCATGTTAATATTGTTACAGTTCATTCAAATAAAGCAGCAATTGTATATGCAGATGCAATAACTCAGTCTGCACTTCCCAAGCCCATCATCAGACCTTGGGAACAACTTGTCCACAACAAGCACATAACTGGTCTTGGATATGACAAGGACTTGTCCTCTCATATTCCAGACTATGCCAAGCCCATTCAGTTTTAGAGTGCTGGATTCATTCATAACAGTTCACCTGCTCCTCAAGACAGTTCAACTCCAGCTGTTCCAGACTTTGCCCCTCTTCCACAGCAGCAACAACAACAACAACAACAGATTTTGAAATGCCAACACTGTGATCGAGTTGGCCATCTGAAAGAACACTATTTTGATCTTCATCCATGTAAGCACTGTCATAAAACTAGTCATTCCTCACATAGATGCTTCAAAAACAAACGTCTTGCAAGAACAAAGATTCATCTTGGATGGATCGCTTCTTGGCAATGGGCATCAACAACCAAGAAGATATTCCAAACACATGTCAGAACTTGTTCCAGAATATTGAACAGTCTTGCAGTTGAGTTTTCTCCATCATCTCACGTTGTATCTGACAGGGGGGGAAATGATGGTCATCTAGAAGCTTCAGAGTCACATCAAGAGAGCCTGAGCCACAACCTGCCACACCAATTTTAGAGTTGTAGCCAGAGACAAAGATGCCCGTGAACATGCCTTTAGTTGGTAATCCGGGACACTTCCTCTAGCAGAAGACTTCAGCTTCTTGCTAGTTTTGGAAGAATTCTAGGAACAAAATTGAGAACACTTCCTCCAGTAGAAGACATCAGCTTCTTGCCAGTTTTGGAAGAGTTCCAGGAATTGCATTAAGCATTCCAGAGTTTTTGCTCATCCTTAAACCATCACAGATTGAGACTTCCCTTTTCAGCTTGAAGTTTTACCTTTTATGCGGGGTGAGACCTCCCTTTTATGGTTGAAGGTTTCCCTCTTTAAAACAATACGATCACTTCCTCTAGCAGAAAAATTTAGATTCTTGCCAGTTTTGGAAGAGTTCCGGGAACTACACTAAGCGTTCCAGTGTTGGTGGCCATCCTTAAACCACCACCCTTTATACCAACATTTCATAGAGCACATTCAGCCTAGTGCTGCCATGCATTTTTGCACATTTTGTATTACAGCTCTCTTCTTGGACTCATACATAACCCTTCGGATTAAGGGGGGGAATGTTGGACACCTAATCCTAAATGGGTTAGTGTGGAAGTTGAACAGACTAAGTAGTCCAAGAGACCTTGGGATGTGAATACCAATGGTCACATAATGTACTATAAATGTATATCATTTGTCAATAAAAATTGTATTGCATGTTTTATCTTTCATATCTCTCTTGCTGTCCATGTGTATTTAACAATTCTCGTGAGGTTTTTTTATTGTTGTATCTTCATATTTATAATGCGGTTATGCTCACTTTCTGATTTGCATTTGAACTGAGTTGTGAATGTCTTCAATATTTGCTGAAAATAGTAGAGTTCTTTCTCTTCAAGCTTATGGGCATTTTGTGTGATTACTTGTCCTTAGATAGTTCATGGTATAAAATATACATATTTCATATGAAATTTTATTTTATCTTTTTTAATAGATGTATATGGATTTAGTTTCTTACCCCAAGAGGTATAATTTACAATATGTTTTATTTTATTTCAATACAAGCATAATTATTAGTATTTTCACTTGGTCTATAAATGTTTTGTATAAGAATTCCCTCGTAACCTGTTTATTTCAAATGTATTCTTACGACTTAGGGATTGTCCCTTGGCTGGTCACAGTCTTGGCTTCAACCAGAACTCCCCCCAAGCAAGTGTCACATCCGAAATAGTTTCAGAACAATAACTTGCATAGATCCAACCGAACACCTTTCTAAACCAAACCAAATTTAGTATAGAGTGTTTAAAATTGAGCACACAAGTTTTATTTGGAATTCCACTCGCCAACCCACTCAAGAATTCCTTATTTTGGCATTGTTCTGCCTTCCTCCGTAACACCTTGCCAGCGATTGAACTTTGGAGTCTGTCTCTCCTTTCAGGTTTCCTCAAGTTTCTCTCTTACCCTCTTGGCTCCCTCTTCCTATCGAGGGCTTATTTCCCAAGGAAGGAGTTTGGGCACACAACCACCTTGCTATAAGTGTTTTCGATTGTTTGGAATCTGAAACTGTTCTCAGTATTACTTTCCAATGTGGTTGCTATGCCTAATTGCCTTGAGCATTTATGTATCAATACAACTTAAACAAAACACTTTCTTCCACTAATTATTTGGCCTCCATATGGTACCAAATATGTTTTTAGCGGCAATAATAAAATAATTACAAGCTTACTAGGGGATATTACATAAACATAAAATTATAAAATAAATAGAAAAAACAACTAATAATATTTATAACATGAAGATTCACCCCACATTGCCATAGAGATTCTAAGTCTATAAATAGGCTTTGTTATAATATCATTGATCAATAACATAGATTATCAATATCACATGCTCAAAAAATCGTATTTATTCATATGATGTGAGACATCATATTATGACAATTTTTAATTAATCAATTTAATTAAACAGATAAAAAAACAAAATGACTTCTAACATAAATATTAACCTTCATTTGTAACTATTTTTAAAAATGCTTTATAATATTGAGTAGAAATTAATCCTTACCATGGATTTAATAATTATTGATCATTAATTTAAAATTCTAAAAACTAATTCTAAAATAAAATTAAATAAATAACATTTTTATATATAAAATATAATTAATAATACATCATATAACTCATTTTTATTATTATATAATAAAATTATAATAAGCAGTAACATATTGAAAATAGATATGGTCAAATCATATATTATATATATTCTTAAAGATATATGAAAATTAATTTTATATTAATATAGGTCTATATTAAACACATTTAAATAAAAAAAACATATAACTATTTATTACACACGTTGGTATATTTATGTTGATGTTTATGCAACCTAACATTGAATTTATATCGAAGTGAAAAATATAAATAAATAAACAAATCGGCGGTTACATGGAGAACGACCAGGCGAACAACTCGAGTTGAAACCTCCAACGTAGGAGTTTTATATATATATACATTTTGTGTAAGAGTTTTGTTCATATCCGATATTAACCTCACCATGTGGCTCGGCATAAGTAGCTCAGGTATGTAATTAACAGGCAGAGGACACGCAGGGAGACAGTAAACTGTCACGCGGCGCTTATGCAGCGCGTCTTTGTCAACACGCAATGCGCTTGCGCTATATACTAAGATCAAACTGGGAGAGATTGCTTCACATATGTAACAATTTGGAGACCAACTTTGTGAACATACGTTCACATTAGGTGGGAAATAACGAAAACCTGCACCCATAATCAAACCAGCGAAAAGTTTTATTTACAGCATGACATTATTACATCATAAACGGAAATTACTGCAGTCTATATACACCGTAACGACATTGTTTCATAACGAATGGAGCTAATGCAGTCTACATATACAATAGCGGAACTGTTGAGCATATTTGTAGTACAATATGTATTAGGGTAATCAAATATATGTAATATAGGGCAGTTATATAAATTATTGTTCGTAAATGTTAATAGTTATGATGGAATTAAAACATTTACTTTATCACATATATTTGGTGTTTTTAAAAGGTAAAACTTATAAAATTTTATTTAACTATAAATTTATTTTAAATAATTATATCTAATAATAATTATAATTTTTTAAAAAAATAATATTAATAATAATTATAAAAAAGAATGGAAAAGTATATATATAAAAAAAACATGGAATACAATTTTAAACTATCTAAATTTCTAGTTATTTTAAAAATTTTAATTTGTAAATAGGGTTAGTTATACTACTATTGGTTAATATTATGAATTATCAATTCCACAAGTCTAGAAAATCATAAGTCATTTCACATGATGCATGCCCATATGAACTTTTTTTAATTAACTAATTTAATTTAATACGAAAAAATAACTTAACTATTTTGGAGATAAATCTCAACCTTTGACTTGTGTTTACTACTAAGAATACTTTAGCACTAGTATACCCCTAATAATTACTAGGTTTATAAGAGAATTTAATTTAATCATCCATCATTATTAAGTGGATGGTAGAGATTTCACATGAATATAATATGTGAGAATAATCATAGTAATATTGCCAATCTGGGGTTAAACTTGATCTCCAATTAAGTTGTGTAGTCTTAATTAATTTACAAATAATTAATTAAATAAAATATTATATCAACACGTCATATTGGTTATGTGGTTCTTTAGAAGACTTGATATTAACTAGTATTGTCACAAGAGTTATTTACATGTTAAGAATTTTCTTTAGTAAAGTGGAGGGTGAATTTCTATGGTTATGAATATTATTACATGTTTCATAAAATGCATATACATTTAACTCGTATAATTAATTATTTTTAATAATTAATAAAATAATTTAAACAAAATTATAATTTAATGGTTTTAATGATTTTTAAATTTGAATCATGTGAAATATATATAAAATATGTATTTTGATATTTATCTTGAGTTGATGTCTATTTTAATCATTTAATTTATATAATTATAATTGAAAATTAATTAAAACTTTGTAATACTATTCCAAAATAAGCATGTATATAAACTTAATTATAACTATCTAATAATCTAATATAATAATACAACCCTTTACCTAAGGTTATCTATTAAGGTTATCTATTAATATGAAACTGTAAATTACAATGGTATAATTAGCCTCATCCAAAGACAAAATAAGCTATATTACACTGATCATCCCATTTGTGAAAAGTAAACTGACCTCATTTGTTCTGAAGTAAGAGTTCATCTCATTTGTGAAGGCTTCTAGCTAATCCCTCAACTTACAGTGTTTGCGTAAGGGGCGTACTATGAAGCTTACACATCTGAAACAATTTCATAATGTTATTTTATGGTCAATCTTTTCCTTTAATCTATTTAACTTTTTTCTCATTGGTCCCTTTCTATGACTTTAAAATATCTTGTATGCTAAAATAAAATATATGTTAAAAATTAAATATAACACGAGATTATACTTTCTGATTTCTATTATAAGATTATCACAAATATGTTTTTAAGGATTCAGGATAACCACATCATAAAATTTTCTAAAAGCAGATAATTTACGTTACCAAACAAAGCTACCACGAACGATTTAAGTACACCCTCCTTCGAAATTCCGAATAATTTCAGGGAATCCTTTATTGTTAACGTAACAGCCACTTCAGCGCTGTATGTACGAATAATTTCAGGGAATCCTTTATTGTTAACGTAACAGCCACTTCAGCGGTGTATGTACGACGTCAGACAATCTACTTTAGATTGGTTGCAATATAGCAGCAAGAACGAGAAAGGGTGCTGGTCCCGAGAGATGAGCTTCGGCTTCATTGTCGAAATAAATTCCATTGTTGACAGGAGAATCCATCATTTCTTTGTGGGCACGGAATTCTCTTTAATCTGGAATCGTTCAGTAGCTTTGTCTGTGAAATCTTTCAGTCCTAGTCTCCTAGGTTTTCCGCGTGGAAAGCGCACCAGCGCGTACGCCCCATGACGGAAACGTACGTGCCGCATATATTGCTGACACCACACCCTCAATCAAAAGATCTCGCTGCGAACCTTTATGACCTGCTTTTGACAAATATATTCTTTTTCAGAAGAAAAAAAGCATAATATATTCAAATAAGAAAGTTACAGTGCATATGTACGCAAGCATATGCGGAAACATTCATGGGATTACATAGAGCAAATATATTCTACCTCATAACCCTGACACGTCTTACATGATAACGCGGATTCCACGGATTCCGCGGAATGTGAAGGCTAATTTACCTTTCCATATTGTCTGTACTCTAGATAAATTGATTGCATGGCGAATTAGAATAATTAGCGTGGAACGTATTTGGGTTGCAGTGACATGAGAATGGGCTTTCATGTTTGGGAAGGACAATGCCGGGGACCCGGGAATCCTTATATGAACATGAGCAAAAGGCATGTCATATCATTTCCTCCTTTATAACATGCAATCATGCAACTGACAATAAAGATTATTGTTAAGGTAAACCCAGGGAAACCGTGTGGAACCCCTTATGAAAAATTCTTGGCTTGCACGCCTGATGTTGCTTCCGTATAAAGAGATCCACACATGAAAATGGAAGGGCCACTTATTTACTCGTCTTCGTGTGCTAGATGGACCCAAATAAATGGAAACGTGTAGCATGACCGCTTAGCTACCAGTCTTCATTTGCCAGTATGGTTAGGTTGTGTTGATCACTGCTTGACATGCGCTGATTAATGGGACTCACGTTTGACTTACCTCTTATGATTCCGTCCTTGGTTTAAATAATAGATTAAAAAACTAGGGTTTTTTTAGTCGGTCAATATTGAGAAGAGAGCTTCAGAGATGACAAGTTTACATTTTTTAATTTATAAAATTTTAATGTTTTTTAATTTGTAAAGTTTGAATGTGAAATGTATTTATATGTATTAATTAAAGTACACCTATTATATACTAATAAAAAACATTCTAATAAAATTCACAGTTTTCCTAAATCATTAGTAAAGTAGACCCTATAATAATGATGATAGTGTATCTCAATATAGTTATTTTTTATGGAAAATAATTATAAATTTTATGGATATATTTATAAATTTGAGTGGTAAACAATTATGAAAAAATTATGTTTTAGGTGTTTTGAATTTGGTTTTTTTGTTCCCTTAAATTTTTGGATACATATATATATATATATGATATATATCTGTATGTTTGTTTTTTATTGATTAAATTGCTTTTTTGAATGGATAAATCTAGCCATGCCTTGAAATTATTTTTGACCATTTCTATATATATATGTTTTTCATTAATTAAACTTCATTTTTGAATGGATGAATGAAGTCATGCCTTGAAAATATTTTTACCTACTTCATAGCTTAAACTTTCAATTATGGAATTGATACAAACTTTAAAAAGCCAAAATACAAACTAATTAGACTACTTCAAATGTTTTAACCTTAAGAATAAGATTTTATTTTTTGTCATTGCTTTATATAATATATACATATTTTTTTGGTTCATATATATAAATAAACTATTGGAATATTTTATTTGTGTTCCACACTGATTTTTTTAATGATTAGAAATATTTTTTAAATGTCAAATGTTAATTTAATAATAAGATTAAATAAATTACACATCTCATTTTTTATTAGGAAATAATTGAAGTTCCCTACTTTCAATTATTTCTTTTATTTCTAAATCGAAATGTTTTAATATGCCTAATATTAATTTATATTTTATTTTATTTAAGAGATAAAATTTTTACAACAATCTTTTTTTATAATAATGTATATTTAATTTTTATCTTTAATATAATTAATATTATTATTTATTTAAAAAAATATTTACTTTATTTTAAAAAGAATACATGTTAACTCCAAGTTAAACAACAAATGAAAATCACATTTATACTTGACTATAAGATGTATCTCTCAACTTAATAATATTTTTATTAATATATATATAATAGATATATATAAAACTACATTAAAGTAACATTTCCTAATTGATATATAAGTTAGGAAAAGTTATGAGAAGTTCAATGATTTCAATGCCTAACATGAATATAAAGTATCTCGCCTGTCCTTTCTAGAGCATAATATAATGATTTAAAACATTCTGAATAATTATGAAATAAATTGATTTTGGTAGAACAAAATTTATAATATGTTTTGACCCGAACAAAAGATTATGGGGGCTTCGATGAAGAATTACGGAAAGTTCCTATGGAATCTTAGTTGACACTCACATGCGGTTCCATGAAAGGATTATGTGAAATTCCTATGGAATTAGGATTATGGAAAATTCCTATGGAATTTTAGTTCATGCTTTGACATGAGACAACGATTTTCGGGATATATTCGAATAAAAAGGTGTATTTACGTTGCATAATAAAAAATGTATTTTTAGTGTTTATATAATTTTGTTTCACAGAGAAAAAAAAGTAAAATATTAGTGTAATATAATTTTAAATATATTTACATTAATAGATATATTATTTTGATAAAAAAATAGATTTTAGTCTAATTAATTTTTATGGGAAAACCGGGTGAAGTTGTTCTTTTGTGATATATATTTAATTTATATATAAGTTATTTTAATAATTAAAGAATTGAGAGGTATCAATTTTTTGAAGTACAAAATTTTTTAAAGTATATAATTAAAAAATAAAAATTACAATTAAGTGATTTTATGTTTTTAGGAAAAAAAATTTTATATTAAAATAAAAACAAATTAAAGTTATATAACTTTAGCTTAATTTTAAATATGGTTTAAAATAATAACATGGAATTTAAATTAATTCAAAATACATTTTAATATATATAAATATGGATGTGATGCACCTATGATATGTGTGTGGGGGATGAATAATTGATTTAGATGCATATATTTTTTTTACAATTTAATTTTTAATTTTTATTTTCTAATTCAATAACGTAAAATTGGTTTTACAAAAAATTTAAATAATTTTTTATTTTATGTGTGTGTGTGATGGTGAGGGTGCAGACGCTAAAGATAGTCTCTCCAATTTGGCTGCAATCTCTTCAATATCTGCCTCTCTTTCCCTTGTATTGTCTCCAAGCATATTAGTAATTAAACTGATAACTTCATTCCTTTTTTATCGAGCCACAACCTTTCTAATTTATAATCAAAGGCAGCAAACTTAAAAATTTTACGCATGCTTTACAAGAGAACTATACATTATTATTATTGGCGACTTTTCAAAGGAAGGATTTACGCTACAATTCATACAACAGCAATTCCATAAATTTCATTCTAATATAAAGATGCCTTGAATACTAACGAATCACCCCTGCTGAACTCAGACCATCTGAATAGGCTGAATCAGTTATAAAATGTACAACAACGAACCAGCATTTAGAGTATAAATAATTAATAGAATGCTCTGTCAGCGAACTGCATGCTGGTTCGAGCCATTCGTTATGAGGAACCCGGTCACCAGAAGAATTTTACAAAACTGTTCTGCGGCAACAGTTATACAACGCTCCTTTTCTTTACTCTGTAGTTAAACTTCGACCAAAAGAAAATAACCACGCATGCAGCCACCATATAATTATGTGTTCGACCAAATAAATAATGAAACAGGCCCACATCTACAGCATATAAGATTTGATAATTCCTTTCATTGGAATTTATGCCGAGGTTCGAACCTATACAGCCTGTCGCCAAACTGTTTGAATACATAGGTAATAACATATCACATGCAATTAGTTGCGCCCACGCTTGCCAAGGTATTCAATACACAGTTATATATATATCACATACAATCAGTTGTGCCCATGTTAAAGCTGCGGAAATTCTCAAACTTTACAACGATTTCAAATACCCATTCACAATATAACATTCAATTTTTCTTTTACATGAATGATAGAGAGTTTTCATACGAACAATGCTGCACCGCCTCCCCTAACCACCTTGGCGGCCAAGTCTTTTTTTATTCATATGAATCACTTTTCCTATTACAAAAGCAGACCTTTAGATAGTAAATTAAGGCTTTTTACAACTAGTCTATCTGTGAAAAGATAGCATGCTTTCTTATCTACTTTTATGCTAAGTTTAACTAAAAAAGATAACATGCTTTATTCTCTATCCTGTTCCTATTTTTTAACTAGAGAAAACATAGAAACTACAGGCAAAAGGATCCCACCCCTTGCCTGTAGATAATTTTTTTTTTTTTGGAATAAATCGGAAGATTTTCCCCTCTGAGTCACATGCTCCTGCATCAGACTCCTGAGGACAAAATTCTTCATGGGCTCCTATCCATGAGCTCGTCTACAGATTTACCCAGTTTCTGTAGAACATCTTCTGTAACCCAAGTAGCTTTAGTGATTGGCTGTCCTTTCCATTTTACCAGATACTCGAAGTACTCTCTTCTCCTTTCTTCTTGTGCACCTTCTTGTCCAGAATTCTTTCTGGCTGTAAATTCTTTGCTGTGGGTAGTTGTTTTAACCAGTTAATCTCTGGAGTCTCTTGATCCTATGTTGTATCATCTATAGCTTCATTCTCATGTTTAAACAAGTCTACAACATCAGAAATTGGTGATATTCCCACACTAGGTGGTAATTCAATCTCATAAGAATTTGCAGAGAATTTCCTCAGTATCCTGCATGGCCCAATTTTCTTGGATTTTAACTTATTATGCTCCCCTTTTGGAAATCTCTCCTTCCTGAGATGTGCTAAAACCAAGTCTCCAACTTCAAAGTTCACTTCTCTTCTCCTCATGTCTGCTCTGGCTTTGTATTTGATGTTGCTATCTTGCAGCTGCTATTTCACCTATTCATGTATCGCCTTCATTCTGGAAGCAAAGTCTTCACCTTTTGCACTCCTCATTTCTTCTTTTCTAGAATTCCTTAATTCAGATATTCCTCTAGGATGCATTCCATAAACAATATGGAATGGGCTCTGTCCTGTGCTCCTGTTTGGTGAGTCATTATATGCATACTCAACTTGTACTAACACTTGGTCCCATTACTTTGAATGCTCTGCAGTAAGGCTCCTCAAAAGATTGCCTAAACTCCTGTTCACAACTTCGGTCTGTCCATCGGTTTGAGGATGATAGGCAAAGTTGAAACTTAACTTAGTTCCCAGCTTCTTCCATAGTGTTCTCTAGAAATGTCCCACGAACTTTGAATCCCTGTCTGAAACAATGGTTTTGGGCAATTCATTCAATCTTACAATTTCTTTAAAAAACAAGTTAGCAATGTGAGAAGCATCACTAGTTTTATAACAGGGAATAAAGTGTGCCATTTTTGAAAATCTATCCACTATAACAAAGATTGAATCATACCCTCTTTGAGTCTTCGGTAATCCCAGCACAAAATCCATACTTACCATATCCCAAGGCCTATCTGGAATTGGCAATGGAATATATAATCCTGTGTTTTGGCTTCTTCCTTTTGCATACTGGCAGACTTTACAATTTCTTACATACTTCTCTACTTCAGATTTCATTTTTGGCTGGAAATAAAATCTGTTGAGTTGCTCAAAAGTCTTCTCTGTACCAAAATGTCCTACAAGTCCTCCACTATGCTTTTCTTTGATTAAATTCTCTCTCATTGAACAGGTTGGTATACACAGCTGATTTTTCTTAAATAACAGTCCATCCTGTAGAAAATAATCCAACCACTTGCTCCTATCTGCGAAGGCCGGATTTTTACAAGCCTCAAATGCCTCTTTAAAATCTGAATCATTTTCATATAATTCCTTAAGAAAATCAAAACCCAACACTTGGATTTTACTTTCTTGCAACAATACATTCCTTCTACTTAAGGCATCTGCAACTTTGTTTGACTGCCCAGTTATATGCTTCAACACAAATTGAAAACTTTGAAGATATTCTACCCATTTAGCATGTCTCTGGCTGAGCTTTGGTTGCTGCATTATAAACTGTAATGCATGGTTATCTTAATAGAGAATAAATTCTTTTGACATCAAATAATTCCTCCATTTCTTTAATGCCTGCACAACTGCATAAAACTCTTTATCATAAGAAGAATATTTCCTTTTTGCATCATTTAGCTTTTCACTGAAATAAGCTATCGGTCTATCTTCTTAGCTTGAAACTCCTCCAATTGCTTCTGCGCTGGCACCACACTTAACTTGAAAAGTTTTGTTAAAATCAGGAAGAACCAAAAGAGGCTTTTTAGTTATTTTCTTCTTTAACAGCTGAAAATTTCTCTCTGCTTCAATAGTCCATTTAAATGGTTGTTTATCCCTTTTTATGGTCTCAATAATAGGTGCATTAATCTTACTCAAATTCTTAATGAATTTTCTGTAAAAACTAGGAAGACCATGAAAACTCCTTACCTCAAAAACACTTTTGGGTGAAGGCCACTCCACAATTGCTTTGATCTTTTCTGGATCCATCTTTAACCCTTCAGCTGAAATCAAAAATCCCAAGTACACCACCTCCTCTTTCATGAATAAACATTTCTTCAGGTTCAACAATAGTTTTTCTTGCTGTAGCTTCTGCAGCACATAATTTAAATGCCTCAAGTGCTCCTCCTTGGACCTCCTATAGATTAATATATCATCCAAATATACTATTACAAATTTACCAATGAATTCTTTAAGAACTTCATTCATAAGCCTCATGAATGTACTTGGTGCATTTGACAACCCAAAAGGCATCACTCTCCATTCATATAATCTTTCATTGGTCTTAAAAGTGGTTTTCCACTCATCCCCTTCTCTTATCCTTATCTGATGATACCAACTTTTAAGATCTAGTTTTGAAAAATATTTTGCGCTAGACAAGCAATCCATTAAATCTTCTATTCTGGGTAGCAAAAATCTGTACCTGATTGTGATCCTATTAATGGTTCTTGAATCTGTACACATTCTCTACCCTCCATCTTTCTTTGGGCTCAGCACTGTTGCCACCACACAAGGACTCAAGATTTCTTTGATCAACCCCTTGTCAAGCAATTCTTGCACCTGTTTCTTAACTTCTTCATTTTCTACAGGAGTCATTCGATATGCTGCTTTGTTAGGCAGGCTTGCTCCAGGAATCAAATCTATATGGTGGATGGTTCTTCGAATGGGCGGTAATTCATTAGGTAAATCATCAACAATAATATCATAATATTTCTCCAACATTTCTTGAATCTCAATGGGTAAATCAAAAAATTTAGTGGAAGTCATGATTACCTTGGGCTTGCAAATTACAACAAAATTTACCTCATTTTCTTCCATCTGCTTTAGGTATTCCTTTCCTCCAAGTAACAGAGTTTTTGGATCAGTCTTCTGTCCCGGTCCATCTTCTTCTTGTAGAGGAAACAATGTATGATTAACACCATCATTTCCAAACTTGTAGGTGTTTATCTTCCCATCATGTATGGCTCCTCTGTCATATTGCCAAGGTCTTCCAAGCAATATGTGACACACATCCATATGCATCACATCACAAACAATTTTATCTTTGTACTTGCCCACTTGAAATTCCACTTCACGCTGTTCACTTACCAGCAGTTGATGTCCCTTTTGCAACCATGACACTTTATAAGGTGTTGGGTGCTTCATTGTCTTTAGCTTCAATTTCTCCACTACTTCTGTAGAAACCAAATTATCAGTGCTGCCACTATCACTGATCATCTGGCAACATTTCCCTTGGACTTTGCACACTGTCCTGAATAAAGTCTTCCTTTGTGGCAGTTTAGCCATCTCCTTTGCTGACTTAAGCAAAACTTTATTAAGTACCATAGACTCTCCTCTTTCTGGTGTGTTTTCTTCTTCTGGTACTGCTGTCACTGGTGCCTCTCCCTCAAATAGAGCAACAATAGCATTTCTCTGCTTTATTTCTGCATTCTCTGGGCACTCAAAAGCTCTGTGTCCCAGCTTATTACATCTATAACAACTTATTTCTCTGCCTCTTCCTTTGCCTCCTCTTCCTCTAGAAAAACTCCCTCTACCTCTTGCATCACCTCCTGTGGGTGCATGCTGGGTTGAGCTACTGCTAGCTCCATCTTTAGGTGCTGTAGATCTTCCTCTACCACCTTCACTTCCTTTCCCTCTGAAAGTCCCTCTCCCTCTGGCAGACTACTTCCTCATGAGCTTTTCTTCAGCTTTCAGTGCTATCTGATAAGATTCCTCTACTGTTTTTGGAGACAACAAACTTATCTCATCCTGAATGTCCATCCTGAGGCCATTCATATATCTAGCTACTTTCTCGTCTGTGTCTTGGGCTTCTCGAGCTCTTATGCTCACCTTATAGAACTCTTCTGTGTATTCTTTTACTGTCAAAGCTCTCTGTCTAAGAATTTGCATTTGTCTAAACAATGTCTACTGATAGATACTGGGCAAAAATTTACCTTTTAGCTTTGCTACCATTCTGCTCCAATTCTTGATTGGTTGCTTAACTAGTCTCCTCCTTTCCGCCTGCACACCATCCCACCAGAGTGCTGCATGGCCTTTTAATTTGGTGACAGCAAACTTTACTTTCTTCTCATCTTTCGTTTCTTCATAATCAAAGAATTTCTCCATGCTATTAATCCAATCGATTAATTCTTCTGGATTCAGTCCTACTTGGTATATAGGCACTAATTGGTTCCATGGCCTGGCTGTGGATTTCAACAGTGACTGAAAGAACCTCATCTCAGGAGTAACCTATACAGCTTCCTCCTCTATAGTTTCAGCTTCGGGCTCACTGACATCTCCATCATCTATGTTCCTGTCTGAGGTTAACGCATCCAATCTAGCTCACAGCTCTTCTATGTTTTCCATTATTTCAACATTCGTAACAGGTCGTCCTCTTCCACCACATCCTCGTCCTCTTCCAACTATGAAAGCCATCCTTCTCCATCTCCTAAGATTCAATTCAATGTCAATTTCTGGCTCTGATACCACTAATGATGGCGAGGGTGCAGACGCTAAAGATACTCTCTCCAATTATTCTGCAATCTCTTCAATATCTGCCTCTCTTTCCCTTGTATTGTCTCCAAGCGTATCAGTCATTAAACTCATAGCTTCATTCCTTTTTTATTGAGCCACAACCTTTATAATTTAGAATCAAAGGCAACAAACTTAAAAATTTTACGCATGCTTTACAAGGGAATTGTACATTATTATTATTGGCGACTTCTCAAAGGAAGGATTTACGCTACAATTCATACAACAACAATTCCATAAATTTCATTCTAATATAAAGATGCCTTGAATACTAATGAATCACCCCTGCTGAACTCAGACCATCTGAATAGGCTGAATCGGTTATAAAATGTGCAACAATGAACCAGCATTTAATGTATAAATAATTAATAGAACACTCTCCCAGCGGACCGCATGCTGGTTTGAGCCATTCGTTATGAGGAACTCAGTCACCAGAAGAATTTTACAACACTGTTCTGCGCCAATAATTATACAGCGCTCCTTTTCTTTACACTGTAGTTAAACTTCGACCAAAAGAAAATAACCATGCATGCAGCCACCATATAATTCTGTGTTCGACCAAATAAATAATGAAACAGTCCCACATCTACAGCATATAAGATTTGATAATTCTTTTCATTGGAATTTATGTCGAGGTTCGAACCTATACATCATTATCGCCAAAATGTTTGAATACACAGGTAATAACATGTCACATGCAATTAGTTGTGCCCACACTTGCCAAGGTATTTAATACACAGTTATATATATATCACATACAATCAGTTGAGCCCATGTTAAAGCCGCGGAAATTCTCAAACTTTACAGCGATTTCAATGACCCATTCACAATATAACATTCAGTTTTTCTTATACATGAATGAGAGAGAGTTTTCATATGAACAATGCTGCACTGCCTCCCCTAACCAGCTTGGGGGCCAAGTCTTTTTTATTCATATGGATAACTTTGCCTATTACAAAAGTAGACCTTTACATAGTAAATGAAGGCTTTTTACAACTAGTCTATCTGTGGAAAGATAGCATGCTTTATTATCTACTTTTATGCTAAGTTTAACTAGAAAAGATAGCATGCTTTATTCTCTATCATGTTCCTATTTTTTAACTAAAGAAAACTTAGAAATTGTAGGCAAAAGGATCCCACTCCTTGCCTATAGAATTTTTTTTTTTTTTGGAATAAATCGAAAGATTTTTCCCCTTTGAGTCACATGCTCCTGCATTAGTGTGGTGTGTGTGTGTGGGGGGGGGGGGGGGGGAGCTTTGATATTAGTATGTGGCTTGAAAAAATCATTAAGAGTTATAATATTTAGAATGATTTCCTTTAAAGTTGAAAAAAAAAATTATCCATAAAATATCTAAAAGCTATGCTAGATTAATCTAGCTCCAAATCTATCATCGTCTAACACTATATTTATCAAATTGGGAGGAATGAAATCCACGAGTTTCATATTTCCTAAAGGGTTTCGACTAGATGGGTTTGATTCCTCTTAATGAATGGTAGATTTAGAATTAGAGAAATTTAAAAGGGTTCTACTCTGAGACACCAATGTCATAATTTTAGATTATCATTATCCTACACATGTTTGAGATGAACTAATACTTTAAAATTTACATATTTTTTCTATGTATAGTTTTGAGGATTATAAAGAAATGATGTGTCAATACAATTTTTACCAATCTTGGATTGAGACAATGTTAGTGCTTGGTTTTTTTTACATTAAGTGGTTGTTGAAAAGTTAGGTGAGCTTGTGACTTTAAATCATGTTTTTCATTTCATGCATTTTTCCATTACTAAGAAGCTTCATAGTGGATTTAGACCATGTTTTGGTTTTTTTTGTGTGTTTGGTAGTTGTTAAAAGGTTTTTTGGTGGATTTACATTTTGTTTTCTTTGCCAAAGTTTATCTTACGATCCTCTTCTTTATGGGATGCTTGGAGGGATTTGTTCATTTGTGTTTGGATATTTTGATTGCTTTTTGTATGTGGGTTTGGATGAAAATGTTTTTGGATGTTATATGTCATTTTGGTGTAACCTAGCCCAAAGGTCTACACTTTACATGCGGGAAAGAAAGGTATACGTGGCAATAAAAATCTTGAACAATGATTATCCGCGGGATTCTATGTTAGGTTGGTGGCTAGAGAGTTAATGCTCACAGTGAATGCTCTGTACTCCGCCTTGAAACTGCTCCCACTCACTCTTCGTGCCTTAACCCTTGTTCCTTATGGCACTTCTGGATTATTCCTCCGCTTCCTCCGCGCTGAGGATTCTTGGTCGAGGGTTTCTTGGTTCCTTTTGTGGAACGTTGTCTGCTCTGCTCCGTTGGTATGTTCAATTCTCTGTGCGGGATAAACCTCGGTCCCTCCTCTATTCGACCTGCTTGCAACTGTAATGGAAATGGTGTTCGAGTTTAGTGGTTGTTCAGCTCTGGTCGGTGGTTCAACCTTGGTAAGTCTTACTGTTCTTTCCTCCCATGCATGCACGTATTCTGTAAGGTATTTTTCAACGTTTGTTGTTGGTTGCAATATCTTACTGGTTTGTGTGCATCTTCGGGGTTTTGGTCAAGGTTTTATAGCTATTTCTGGAAGTTACTGTGATTTTATTGTAACTGTTGGACCCTTATTATTCCTCGTTTGAATCTGGTTAAGTCTTGTTCGCTTGTTGTTGTTCTGGACTCTCACAATGCGGCACTGTATTTGTCCCGAGCACAGGACCTCTCGGGCGCTCGTTCTTCATTCAGAACAGGTAATGCCTCCTGTCCTTGTTTCAATCTTGCTCGGCTTCTGCTACTGGAACTTACCCACTTTGGCTCCTCTGGTCTACAATCAGTCAATTTATTCAGAATGTCACCACAGTTGTCTTCGGCTTCGTTCTCCCAGGTAATTCACTGTTCTGTTAATTTTCTGCATGCATTTGCACATTTACTTGTAATTCTTCTCTTTGCTTTATTCGTGATACAATCAATTTGACGGTTACAGGTCGTTGTTGGCAACCTGGGCGTGCGTACCCTCCAGTCCTTAACTTGTATAGTTCGCTTGTTCTTGGGTAGGCCTGAATCTCAAATGTCTGGTTGTAGTTTGCTTGATAATACGGTTACTGTAGACTTGCTCAGGTCTTTTGGTCGTTGTATGGAGTTTAGTTTGGCTGTATTCCTTTCGGTCACTCTTGTGTTAAATTTGAAAAGAGATGGAAGTCGCCGTTGGTCGGTTTCTGTCAAACCCTAGTCCAGGGTTTTCTGGCTTGTGAGGTTTTCCGACTATGCGTCGTATTTTACTCTATGTATATTAGTGGACTTTAATTTTCATGGAGTTGTTCTGGCTTTACAATAGTGAATTTTATTTATGGTCCTTCAATTTTCTAAAATGAACTTTGTGAAAGGAAATACACAACGATGTTACCTTGTTTGTAATTGTGCTCCGCCTCTGTTCTATGGTTGCTCTTATGATTTCAAACACTGGAAATGGTTGACTCCTGTACACAAATTCTTCCTCTTGGACTTCTGGAGATTATATGCCTCGATTCTTGTTTGAATGTGTGCGAAATAGATATTAAATAAATGTGTGTTTATATTTCATATGCGACTGTAAGTTACCGCGACTTCATCCAGTTGTTTAATGATTGACTGTGATTCGTATTAGAATACATACAACAGCATATTGATAGACATTAATTGTATGGTAGTTTATCAGGTTGTAAAGAAAAATTTCATTTAGGCAAATAGTAGGAAAGATGATACAGATGGACAAATAGCTTCTTTGAATGCTTCTGACTGTCTTTATTTCTCCTCTCCTATATTTCAACTGAACCCCTCTCTGTTACATTTGATTTGTTTATATATCTCTCTTTTCAGTTTATTTTTGCAGTTAATCAAAATGTCATAGAATATGGTTGCATAAATACTGTTGTCATTAATAACTATAATTGCTTGACATTTCAAGACTTGGAGGAATAGTTGGTCCTTATTTCCCTAATTTAATGGACCATTTCTTAACTAATAACTGAGCTACACTAATTCTAATTGAAGTAAAAAGAAATGTCTGAATTCACTGACTTTGTAAAACAAGTTAAAAGAAAAATTATTACAGTAAAAATTAAATAGTCCAATCGATCAATAGCCTTTGAACCTGGTTGAGATTTTGCCCAATTACGGTGAGCTGGATGCTCCTACATCAGGCTCCCGGGCTAAAAAGAGATCATGACTCCAGTTCATGAGCGCCTCGTCTGACGTTCCTGTTTGTCCAATCTGCCTGGCGTCAAGCCATGAGCTGTCCTCAATCAGATGGTTCTTCCACTTGACCAGGTACTGAAAATAATTTTTCCGCCGAGTACGTCTAACTACCTGAGTTTCGAGGATGCCTTCGATCTCAGGGGGTTGGACATAAGGCATCTGTCTTTTCCAAGTTTCTCCATCTTCCTGGGTGTTCTGCGTGGATTGTCCTGGTCCATCTTTCTTTTCCTTCGCCAGATCGTCTATGTACGGGAACAGATCTGCCACATTGAAGATAGGTGAAATGCCTATTCCGGGTGGCAGTTGTATTTTGTAGGCATTTGCCGAAAATTTTCACAATATCTTACAAGGTCCTATCTTTTTGTAATTTAGTTTATTGTATGTACCATTAGGGAAACTTTCCTTATGCAAGTGTACCAGGACTTCGTCCCCCACCTCAAAATGAACTTCTCCTCTTTAGATCTGCATGTTGTTTATATTTTGAGCTGCTGTCCTGTAATTTTGCCTTCACCTGTTCGTGTAAATCCCTCATTGCGTTAGCAAAATCTTCTCCATCCGCACTCCGTCATTCTTGTAAACCAAGATCCCGAAGTTCATGCACTCCACAAGGGTGCATGCCATATAGGATCTGGAAGGGACTCATACCTATGCTACGATTTGGCAAATCGTTGTAAGCAAACTCTTCTTGCGCTAGCACTCGGTCCCACATCCATGAATTTTCCCCGACTAAGCTGCGTAACAGGTTTCCCAAACTCCTGTCCACAACCTCTGTCTGCCCGTCGGTTTGTGGGTGATAAGAAGAACTATAACTTAATTGGGTGTTCATTTTTTACATAAGGTACGCCAAAAATGTCCTCCCTTAAATAGAAATTTTTCCTGTATATTATAATTTAACTAAGGACTATTAGCCCTTATCAAAGGGTTCTGGCACGCTTCATAGGTTTCTCTGAAATCTGTATCTGTTTTGTAAAGATCTCGTAAATGTTCAAAACCCAAAACTTGTATAGCACTCTCTTGCAAAAGTAGAGCCTTTCTACTTAATGTGTCGGCCACCTTGTTTGCTTGTCAACTAATATGTTTAAGCACAAAATTAAAACTCTGTAAGTACTCCACCCATTTGACATGTTTATGATTGAGTTTGTGTTGCTGCATTACATATTGCAATGCAGAATTATCTAAAAACAACACGAATTCGTTCCCTAATAAATAATGCCTCCAGTGTCTTAAAGCCTGTACCACTGCATAAAATTCTTTGTCATATGAGGAGTACTTTTGCCTACTCTCATTCAGTTTTTCGCTGAAAAATTCCACAGGCTTGTCCTCCTAACTAAGTACAGCCCCGATCACTGTTCCGCTAGCATCACAATGTACCTGAAATAATTTCTGAAAATCTAGTAGCCTGAGAATTGGTCTTTCCGTAATCTTTTTTTTCAATAGTTGAAAACTTTTTTCTACTGCTTCTGTCCATCGAAAAGGTTGGTTGGCCTTTTTGATGGTTTCTAACATAGGAGCACAAATCTCGCTAAAATTCTTAATAAACTTTCTATAGAAACTTGCCAATCCATGGAAACTACGTACCTCAAACAAGTTTTTCGGTGACGGCCAATTTATTATTGTTGTTACCTTTTCTGGATCCATCTTTAGTTTGTTTTCTGCTATCACAAATCCCAAATAAATTAATTCCCTCTGCAGAAACGTACATTTCTTCAAATTTATTAGTAGCTTGTTCTGCTGAAGCTTTTCAAACACTTTGCGCACATGCGAGAAGTGTTCCTCTTTTGTCTTGCTGAAGATAAGGATGTCATCTAAATAAACTATTACAAATTTCCCAATATACTCCTTCAACATCTCATTCATGAGTCTCATGAATGTGCTGGGTGCATTGCTCAACCCGAATGGCATGACCAGCCATTCATATAATCCCTCATTTGTTTTAAAAGTCGTTTTCCACTCATCTCCTTCCCGTATCCGAATCTGGTGATATCCGCTTTTCAAGTCTATTTTAGAGAAGTAAGCTACCCCACTTAAACAGTCCATCATATCATCCATACGCGGTAACAAAAATTTGTACCGGATGGTGATTTTATTGATGGCCCTTGAATCGGTGCACATCCGCCACTCTCCTTCCTTCTTGGGGGTGAGGACTGTTGGCACACCACATGGGATCAAGCTTTCCCTTATTAAACCTTTGTCCAATAGTTCTTGCACCTGTATTCTGATTTCCTCATTATCCTTGGGGCTCATTTGATAGGCTGCTTTATTTGGTAAGCTAGCTCCAGATATAAAGTCAATATGGTGACTGATACTCCGCTTGGGGGGTAACTTGTCGGACAAGTTGTCCACTACTATATCCGTAAATTCTTCCAACATTTGCTATATTTCCACCGGTAAATATGTTATCTCTGTATGTAAGAGAACTGTCCTTGTTTTTTTGACTACAGCATAACCTATTTCGCTGTTCTCAACCTGTTTTAAAAACTGCTTCCCGTTCACTAGCAATGATTTGGTTTCGTTTGTTTCAGCTATTTCCTTCTCTTCTTTGATAGGCACAAGGGTATGCCTGACCCCGTCTTTCTTGAATTTATAACAGTTCATCGCTCCATCATGTGTCACCTTCCTATCATATTGCCAAGGCCTACCCAACAATATGTGTCATACGTACATCGGCATGATGTCACAGATAATTTTATCCTTATATCGACCTATTTGAAATTCAACCTCACTTTGCTCGTCTACCAGTAATTGGTGCCCCTTTTGTAACCATGCAACTCTATATGGACTGGGATGCTTTAAACGCTTCTGCCCCAGCTTTTCCACCATTTCTGTGGATACCAAATTGTCCGTACTTCCACTTTCGATTATCATCTTATAACACTTACCCTATGATTTGCAAATTGTCTTGAACAAAGCTTTCTGTTGCGTCTGTTCGACACTCTCATCAACTAGTTTCAATAGTACCTTATGTAGCACTAAAGCTTCTCCCGTTTCTAGGGCATTCTCTGCCTCTTGAGGGGGTGCTACTATTTCCTCCGGTTGCGCCACATACACGTCTCGCTGTCCAGCTGAATCTGTTTCTGGGCACTCAAATGAACGGTGCCCCCACTTGTGGCATCTATAGCATTGATAACGGGTTCCCCTTCCTCGGCCATTTCCTCTGCCATGTTCGAACGATCTGCCACCTCTCACTCCATCTCCTTTTTCTGTTGTTCCCGAAGTCCTCGAACTGCTGGCTTCCTCACTATTGCTGGTAGTCCGGCCCCTGCCATAGGACTGGCCTCTCCCTCTGGCAGACCCTCGTCCTCTCCGGGCATTCTCTCTTCGGTTAATTTTCTCCTTTGCTTTAATTGTGCTCTGGTATGACTCCTCAGTATTATTTGGAGACAAAATACTTATTTCATCCAAAATATCCATCCTCAGTCAATTAACATATCGGGCTGTCCTTTCTACTGTATCTTCTATATATCCGTCTCGCAAATTCACTCGGTAGAACTCCTCTGTGTACTCCTTCACAGTCAGTCCCCTCTGCCTCAAGTTCTGTACCTGTCTATGTAACGCGATTTGATAATCCCTTGGCAGAAATCTGCCCTTCAATTTGGCTACCATCCTTGTCCAAGTTTTAATCGGTGTTTTGTTCAACCTCTTCCTCTCATTTTGGACACTATCCCACCACAGGGCTGCGTGTCCTTTCAGCTTTGTTGCTGCAAATTTGACTCTACGGTCTTCACTAACTTCCTTGCATTCAAAAAACTTGTCCATCACTCTAATCCAATCCAACACGACATCAATAGACAAACTACCATGGTATGTCGGGAGTTTTGGTTTTGGTCTATTGTTCGATAATAAAATAGACATCAGCAATTTCACTTCTGTTGATTCACCTTCAGGTCCATCTGCTGCCACTTCTACTTCTTCACTCTCATCGCCCATTTCTGGATCTCTTCCCCTGCCTGCCTCTACTGCTTCCAAACGAGCAGTAAGAACTCTGATTTCTTCTCGTAATGCCTCATTTGCCATTCTACGAGCACCTCGGCCTCTTCCTCGTCTACCTATGTCCTTTTTTTTTTTTAAAATCTCTTTAACTCAAAGCTCTGATTCCACTCTGGTGTAACCCAGCCCAAAGGTCTACACTTTACACGCGGGAAAGAAAGGTATACGTGGCAATAAAAATCTTGAACTATGATTATCCACGGGTTTCTATGTTAGGTTGGTGGCTAGAGAGTTAATGCTCGCAGTGAATGCTCTGTATTCCGCCTCGAAACTGCTCCCACTCGCTCTTCGTGCCTTAAACCTTGTTCCTTATGGTACTTCTGGATTATTCCTCCGCTTCCTCCTCGTTGAGGGTTCTTGGTCAAGGATTTCTTGGTTCCTTTTTTGGAACGTTGTCTGCTCTGCTTTATTGGTATGTTCAATTCTCTGTGCAGGATAAACCTCGGCCCCTCCTCTATTCGACCTACTTGCAACTGTAATGGAAATGGTGTTCGAGTTTAGTGGTTGTTTGGCTCTGGTCCGTGGTTCAACCTTGGTAAGTGTTACTATTCTTTCCTCCCATGCATGCGCGTATTCCGTAAGGTATTTTTCAACGTTTGTTGCTAGTTGCAATATCTTGTTGGTCTGTGTGCATCTTCGAGGTTTTGGTCGAGGTTTTATAGCCGTTTCTGGAATTTAGTGTGATTTTATTGTAACTCTTGGACCCTTATTATTCCTGGTTTGAATCTGGTTAAGTCTTGTTCGCTTGTTGTTGTTCTGGACTCTCACAATGCGGCACTGTATTTTTCTCGAGCACAGGACCTCTCGTGCGCTCGTTCTTCGTTCGGAACAGGTAATGCCTCCTATCCTTGTTTCAATCTTGTTCGGTTTCTGCTACTAGAACTTACCCACTTTGGCTTCTCTGGTCTACAGTCGGTCAATTTCTTCAGAATGTCACCAAGGTTGTCTTCGGCTTCGTTCTCCCAGGTAATTCACTGTTATGTTAATTTTCCGCATGCATTTGCACATTTACTTGTAATTCTCCTCTTTGCTTTATTCGTGATACAATTGATTTGACGGTTGCACGTCGCTGTTGGCAACCTGGACGTGCGTACCCTCTAGTCCTTAACTTGTATAGTTCGCTTGTTCTTGGGTAGGCCTGAATATCGAATGTCTAGTTGTAGTTTGCTTGATAATACAGTTATTGTAGACTTGCTCAGGTATTTTGGTCATTGTATGGAGTTTAGTTTGGCTGTATTCCTTTCGGTCACTCCTGTGTTAAGTTTTAAAAGAGATGGAAGTCGTCGTTGGTCGGTTTCTGTCAAACCCTAGTCCAGGGTTGTCTGACTTGTGAGGTTTTTCGACTATGTGTCGTATTTTACTCTATGTATATTAGTGGACTTTGCTTTTCATGGAGTTGTTCTGGCTTTACAATAGTCAATTTTATTTATGGTCCTTCGATTTTCTAAAACGAAATTTGTGAAAGGAAATATACAGCGATGTTACTTTTTTTGTAATTGCGTTCCGCCTCTGTTCTGTGGTTGCTCTTATGATTTCAAACACTGGAAATGGTTGACTCCTGTACGCAAATTATTCCTCTTGGACTTCTGGAGATTATATGCCTGGATTCTTGTTTGAGTGTGTGCGAAATAGATATTAAATAAATGTGTGTTTATATTTCATATGCGACTGTAAGTTACCAAGACTTCATCCAGCTGTTTAATGATTGACTGTGATTCGTATTAGAATACATACAACAACATATTGCTAGACATTAATTGTATGGTAGTTTATCAGGCTGTAAAGAAAAATTTGATTTAGGCAAATAGTAGGAAAGATGATACAGATGGACAAATAGCTTCTTTGAATGCTTCTGGCTGTCTTTATTTCAACTCTCCTATATTTCAACTGAACCCCTCTCTATTACATTTGCTTTGTTTATATATCTCTATTTTCAGTTGATTTTTGCAGTTAATCAAACTGTCATAGAATATGGTTGCAGAAATACTAATGTCGTTAATAACTATAATTGCTTGACATTTCAAGACTTGGAGGAACAGTTGGTCCTTATTTCCCTAATTTAACAGACCATTTCTTAACTAATAACTGAGCTACAGTAATTCTAATTGAAGTAAAAAGAAATGTCTGAATTCACTGACTTTGTAAAACAAGTTAAAAGAAAAATTATTACAGTAAAAATTAAATAGTCCAATCGATCAATAACCTTTGAACCTCGTTGAGATTTTGCCCAATTACGGTGAGCTGGATGCTCCTGCATCACGTTTGTTAATAATTAAATGTTGATGAAGAAGGTAGATGATCTAGTCGATCAATAATTTGTAGTTTGAAGGAGAATTGATTTTTCACTTCTATTTCATTTGATTCTATATATGGAAACTTGGACAACTAATTAATTATTAATGTTGTCCCTCCTAATATTTCTAGATAAATATTTAAGAATATTTTTAATACTTTATTTTCTAAGAATCACCTCAAATAATGTGTGGCTTCAGAATTTTTTTGGAATAATCTATTTCCTGAAGAGTATTTTTAATGCATTTTTTAAATTCATAGTTTATTTTGCGAACTCAAGGAATAATGTATTTTCTAATTTTTCTAATGAGTGTTCATGTTGAGGAATTCTCTAAATTATTTGTTTCTTCAAACAATGATAATAGATTTGAAGAGTTAGGAATTGTTACATATAATTGTTGAGAAAGAAAACCAAGCATGGTTATTGATAACATTGTTCAAAAATAGATAGACAATTGGTGCAAGGATTTCTTATGCAAATTATTTCTATCTTATAATTTATTATAGTCACTTTTGTAAAATAAATTAATCTGGATTGTTATTTTATCACATCTCTATTTTCTATATTTCTTAGGAATGGACTTTGAAGAGCACTTTGATGATTTTTTTTGAGATATGGTTTATTTTAAATGTTTATAATTATTTTTTCCTTCTATTAAATATTTTTAATACACTATTATATACAATATGTTCAATCTTTTATATTAATTAAATTTTGGGTCAAAGTTATGAGAAAACTATGAATTAAAAATCATGTTAAAATTCGATTAAGATAATGAATCCTAAATTATAAAATATTAATTAAAATGTTCATTTACTTACATATATATATCTTATTAATACTTTTTCATTTATGTTTATTCAAATAAAAAATAATTATATTTTATCTTTTGATGGAAGAATGCTGGTTATTTTATGCGAAAATGAAATAATAAAATGGTATAATCTAATTTAAGGACATTTTAAATTTAATTTGTATATATGATCCAAATAATTTTCAATCAATATTCATGTGTTTTTTAAAATTTAAAATTGGAAAAAATATTATATTTTATTTGAAAAGATTGAATTCTTTGGTGGATGGTTGTAAAATTTTATTGAAATTGTAAGATATTAGACACCAAAATTATGAATGTGTAATTATTTTAATTATTTAACTCCTTCTTTGTCTCATTCTTTGTAGGATATTTTCAATATATTCAGGGTGTGATAGAAATTGCGAAGATTGTTTTATTTCTATATTTCTATTGCAATTGTCATTTCTCAATTGCAATGCACAAATGGATTCAATGCCTTAAAAATCCTATTGAGCATCTATGTTGTGTACAATTTAAATTTGAAATTTCAATAAATCTTTGTTGAATCTAGAAATGACCAACATTAAAATGGTGAGACATTGAAATATTTTAACCATAAAAATTTAAACCTTTTAATTATTTTTATATAATATATACATGGTTTCTTTTTCCTTTTAAATCACATATTACTATATAAATAATTGACATATAAAATATTTCATTTATGCAGCCAATATATATATTTTTATTATTAATATTATATTAAGTATATGTCTTATTAAAAATTAATAAATTTTGTATTTCTCTTCTATAATATTTAACATTAAAATACTCTTCTTTATTTTTTCCCAAAATTTAAAATTTTCACTCTATATGAAATTGTTATTAAAATAAATCAGTCAATATAAATATTGAAATAATTTATTACTTCGTGAAAACAAAGACAATATTCTTTCAAAACATTATACTTCTTAAATTTTATTTAATAACATTTTGTCCGTGATTGCGACATAACCCTGAATACTTGTATTCATTTAGGTTAAAGATGAGTTCATCATTACAATACATTTCTACAATGTAAAGCCAACTTCAATCTGACAAATGCTTGAGCAAAACGGCTAGTGATTTTGCTAATAATAATTATATTCTATATAGTTATAAATCTATTTTTTTTGTTGTTGTTTTAGTGGAAGTTTTTATTATTATTAGATAAATATATTTTATCATTCCATTTTAAAATAGCATATATTTAGTAGGGATAGAATCACACATTGCCATCAACTATTTTAATTTAATTTTTAAATTATTTGTTTTCTTTTACAAGTTGTTTGTGTTTTAATAGGCTTGACACCAGCCTTAAGTTCTGTTTTAATAGGCTTGACACCAGCTTTAAGTTAACTCTATTTTAATACGTTTCCTTCCCTTAGCACTGATTCAACAACTTATGTAAAGTCTCATCATGGGTAGCCTTGCTCTTCCAACCCATCCTCAACTAATTTTACTTATAACACTTTATTTCAATTTTTAAATCATTACCATAATAGTTATGATTTATCAATTTTAGAAGAAGCCTTCCACAATTCTCATTCTTTAACTCAATAAAAAATTATGAATAAATTAGATTTAATAGTTAAAAAATATTGTTAGCGAAATACACAATTATCCAATTCCAAAATATAATTTAAGATATTTCATTCTGCTGTCTCCATCCGTCAACGTCATTCGCCACCCCCAGATCCATTCGTTTCATTCCTTCTTGCAGTCTATTAATTGCATTCCCCATCTGCCCGTTTCACTAATTTATTCCCCATCCATTCAGTTCATTGTTTCAATAATTAATGCTTCTTCCCGTTCCATTTAACTTTAATATTCTGCGCTGAGCCGCAATGCTTTGAAAGAAGCATTTATATGCCTCCCGGTCATGACATACAAGAATCAGATGAGTCCCCCTCTTCTAGATCCAAGAGTGGATACTTCAGAATTAGATTCTAAATGGGCAGCGCCAGGTCCTTGCACAGAACATGATAAAAAAGGCTCCATATTTGGCATGGAGCTTACAAAAAAAACTTGAAAACCTTCTCTAGGGCCCTAGAGAAGGTTTGCAACCTTAACGCTAACCTATTCGTATTATTTTCCTCTAAATTAAACGAATAGTGGACCAGCATTTTCAATGTAGTGTACAGTGTGGTGACCTACAAAAGGCTAAGGAAAAGTAATAAGCAATAACGGATTGTGAGCTTGAAAAATGCTCGTCAACACTTTCAATCATTGATAGATAAGAAGAAGCAATAAGCAACAAGGGATTGTCAGTCTTAACAATACCCAATCAACAAGGGATTGTCAGTCTTAACAATACTCATAAACACTTTCAAGTCACTGCAAAATTTGGTGCACAACAAAAATATTGAAAAATTGGGGAAGTCATAACCTTCTCATAACGTGCAAATGCAGTGCTACAATCCAGAAAATATTCAATGACAGTCAAAACGGCAATTTAGACTAACACAATGGTGCTATCCATGTATTCCATTCACTGCTTATAGCAAGGCAAATGTTGTCGCCCTTTCCATAAGCGCTACGTAAGGTATACGAGCCAGGTGGTTAATGTTGCCACGACTAGTATCAAAAGATGGAAACTGCAAGAAATATAAACACAGGAGAACTAGGGTTAGTGGTTGCTCCAATTACGAGAAGAACCCTAATAGGGTTAGTGGTTCTTTCAAATCAGATAAGAACTCTCACACATATATATATATAAGGGTTTGTGGTCTCTTTCGTAAGTTATTATTACTCAGAAATATTGTGCTATTTTTATGTTAATCGAATGAATTATTGGTTTTGTGGTTGTTTCAACAATTTTGTTTTGTTATAAGGTCGAAGCTAAATCAATAAAATTAAAGTAACAATAATTTTATAAAGTTGAATTAATATATATGTCCTTACATTATTTTCTCCATAAATGTGGTGTATATTGCATCTCTATAAATGTGGTGTATATTGGATTTGAGTTTGAAGAATTTCGATTTTTAAATAAATGAGAGGATAGGATTTGATTTTAATATAATATTATTTGTCTAATACATTAACCAATGGATAACAGAGAAAGTATGTGAACTCGAATTTTTATTTTTAAATAAATGAGTGAATAAAATTTAATTTTAATAAAAGATTCATAATACTAAAAATAAGTAAACAATTTTCAGATTCAAATACAATAAAATAAAAGAATAACATATTTAATTTAAAAATTATTTATTACACCACCTGCCACCTTGGTTGGGTTGATTCTTTTGGTTTCTAAATTGTCAAGTAAACATTGGTATTCGTCTCTCGATGGCGATTTCTAATCATGTGATTTCTCTTGATTATGATGAGTCCTATTGAGTGAACCATGATGGATGCAAGATCTTCGCAGCAGAATCGTAATGGCAGTGGGAATAGCCCAAACAAAATGTGATCCACCTGTAGTTCTTATAAACTGATTCAGAGAAGAACATAACAAAGAATAGAGAATAACATAACAACTCTCTCGAAATATCATCATTTTTTATGAGGGAGAGATGAGCATTTTATAAAAATTGCAAACATTCTCCTTATTAGATAAAAATCAAATACGTTATTAGATAAAGAAAATACATTCATATGTTTCCTTCTTTCCTAGTTTTTTAGATGCTTCGGTATTTTCTACTCTTAGATGTTTCCAAGGAAAGGAGTGCATTTTTTCTTGGTTTCCCAATTAGTGAGAAGTTTCTAATTTATGTGCCTATCTTGGTTTCCCAATTTCTACCTAGTTAGAGCAAGAAGCATCCCAACTTCCTCCACCAAATGAGGGAAACTACGTTGCAATGATTCGACATTCATCCATTTTTCCTGTGCTAGCGTGTGTCCCTTCCGACCAACTAGATAAGATAAGTAAGGCTGTTGGTGTGTATTCTTTTTCGTGGAGTCAAGAATTGTGTCGTTGAGTAGAGGAGGCTGAAAATGGAATATTATCTACTGGATGATGAACTGTAACAGAATCCTCAAGGAGAGGTGGTGCAAATAGCTTGAGATTATTAACATTAAACACATTGTGGATACAAAGCTAGGAAGGAAAGTGCAAGCAATAGGCATTGTCGCCAATGCATTCCAAAATAGTATAGGGGCCATATTTTAGAGGGTGCAACTTATGGTGGTGGCCCTTGAAGCATTGCTTGTCCAACAAGAGCCAGACATGATTTCTAGGCTGAAAAGACAACGGTGTTTGTTGCTTGGCATGCTTTTGTTTGGCGCAATCTTAGGCTATCTGCAAAGTAGTAGTTACTTGAGTTAGGCATTGAGATATCAAGTGTATGAAATGACGAGCTGATTTTTGTTCCTGTTATTGATGTGCACACTAAGAAGGGCTGATAGTTAGTGGCATCTCAAAGGGTGCACTTAGCTAAAACCCAAAACAAACCTCAATAGGGGAGAAACCAGTTAAGGAGTTTGTGGCCCTATTGTAACTATGTTGAATGATGTGAAAATATGCATCCCACTGTTTGTTTGTGGAAAAATAACTGCGAAGGGAGTGAACAAAAGTGCGGTTGACAACCTCGATTTGTCCATCTGTTTGTGGGTGAAAGGAAGTGGAGAAACGGAGTTGGCAACCCAACAAAGTGAAAAAAGTACACCAAAATGTACTAAGAAAATGAGAGTCACAATAAAAAATAATGCTACTTGGCAAACCAAAGTGTGGCCAAACATGTTGGAAGAAGAGAGTTGTGATCTAAGAAACAAAGGTAGTCTTATGAAAAGGAAGAAATATAGCCATCTTTGATAAACAACATACTTCTACCCAAATAGCATCATGTTTGCATAAAGTAGTAGGAAGACCACTTAAAAAATCCATGGGATGGATTCCCAAGGATGAGAGGGAATTAGTAATGGTTGATACAAACCATGCTTATGGTTTGAGGGTTTGCTTTGTGAACAAAGAGAACATGCACAAATGATTTTTTCCACTTGCTTGGGTAAGGCAGGCCAATAGAAGTGGCGTTGAAGATTGAGAATGGTCTTGGTTGTGTCAAAATTCCCTTTTCATGAAGAGGAATGTGCTTCATGAATGAGAAGGAGATGGTCATCAGATTGTGACACACAAAGTTGGTTAAGTTTATACAACCAACCATCATGAATTGTATAATCAAGAAAGAGAGTGTGGTTGATGATTGTAGGTTGTTGCAGAGCTTTCCATATCTTCCCAAATATTGGATTTGTTGCATCCATATCTTTACAAGCATCATATGTAGCACAACACACCTTTAGAATGTGAAGGAGTTGAGTAGATGGTCGACTTAACCAATCAGCCATTTTATTTATTGTCCCCTTCTTAAATTTAATCACCAAATGGAATTGTTGAATATGAGCAGCCCACTTTAGATGGCGTTTCTCCTAAATCTTTCATTGTCAAGTGATGAAGATTAATGGATGATGATCTCCATGGAGGATGGTCTCTTTGCCAAGAAAGTAATGGCACCACTACTTCAAAGCTTGCACCAGACTATAGAATTCCTTGTCATATGTGTTGTACATGAGCTTACCACTCGCAAGTGCCTTAGAATGGTATGCCATAGGGTGAAATCTCTGTTTAAGAACAACCCAAATGGAAAATTGAGAGGCACTGGTTTCAGCTCAAATGGCTGATTCATATCTGGAAAGCAAAGAGTAGGGTCTGAGCATACTGCATTCTTGAGTTCAGAAAACTGATGCTTAGCTTCAACATCCCAAATAAAATTTGCATGACACCTAGTGCAAAGGGTGAGCCAACTGTGAGAAATGAGATATAATTTTTCTATAGAAATTAATACCTCTCATGAAGCTCTTGAGGTCATGTGCATTGGAAGGTGCTTTGCATTGTGCCAAATAGGGAAAATTATAAGGATGGAAAATTATCTCGAAGTTTAAAAACACTGGTGAATCTCACTAGTCCCTAATATGACAACTATACAATGTTTATTGATGTATTTCTAAAATTATTGAAAATTATAATGTTTTTATATATACTCCCTATATAATTTTGGTGATTTTTGAAGTAAAATAATTTTATATTTCAAAATTTTTGCAAATCATTTTTATAAAAAATGGAAATTGGCGAATCATTTTTTTTGAAAAATTATGGAAAATTAGCCCACCCTGTGCATATTAGCTCCTAAAATTTTCCATGGTGCCAAACCCTGTACCCGAGATGGATCTAGGCAAACCCCTATGCTATCAATAATAAATCCCAAATATTGAACTCATATTTGTCCAAAATAGGATTTGTTCTCTTTGACCTGAAGTAGATGTGTTGGCAATAACACAAGTATGTTGCAGACGTGCTAAAAATGGTCTTCCCAAGATTTACTAAATACCAAAATATCATCAAGATAACTGTCCATGAATTTACCCAAGTGTGTCGTGAAAACATCATTAATGAATCTCATAAAAGTGGTTGGTGCATTGGTTAGTTCAAATGGCATGACCAACCATTGAAATAGCCCAAACATTGTCTTGAAAATAGTTTTCCATGCGTTGGATGCATGCATGTGAACTTGAAGGTAGCCTGCAGTCAAATCCATCTTTGCGAACAAACAAGCCCCATGTAAGTGGTCCAACAAATCCTCAATGCGGGGTAGGGGGTTGTGGTTTTTAATAGTGGCTTTACTAATGACTCGGTAGTCAGTCACGAGGCGCCATTCAGAAGTATCCTTTTTTGGAATAATAAAACTTGGAGATGCACATGGCGAGGATGAAGGTTGAATATGACCAAATGTAAAAAGTTGCTCAATTTAGTGTTCGATTTCAATGGCCTCTCTAGGAGAAAGGCAATAAGAAGGGTTATTAGGTAAGGAAGCACTAGGAATAAGATTGATTTTGAGTTCAATAGATGGTGTTGGAAGTGGACTTGTGGGTTGGGTGAAGACATCTGCAAATTCTTATAGTAGAGAAGCCATTGCAGGAGGGACCGAATGGGTGAGGTTATCTGGCTTGACACAGTGAACCAAGCACAAAGAAACACATTGGTTTAAATTGGCTCTCATAATAGGAGCTTTGCAAGTAGAAGGTTGGGTTGATGTTCTAGTCGAGGATGTGAGCACATAGGTGTGGCCATCATGCTACAAGTGGTATTGGTGATCTTTAGCATAATAAACAACATATTGGGCTTCTTGGTATGCAATGCTGAGTAACAAATTGGCACAATCGAGAGGATAAACATCACATACCATAGTATTGCAAAAATGGTCAATAACAAAGGTTATAGCACATCGTTGGGAGATGGTAAGATGAGGAATGACATTTTCAACTCAACCAAGTTGATAAGGGTGTGGGTGTGGAGTGGTCGAAAGGAAAAGGCATTGAACTAAGTCTTGTGCCACAAGATTCTTTTGATTGCCATCATCAACAATAAGAGTGGCCAACTCATGTTTAATTTGACAATTATGGGTAAATAGAGGTGCACGAGAGGTGTTTGTTGCATTAGAAGTCATGAGGATGAGAGCGGGGTCCATTTTGGTAGGGTTGTCTAGAGAAATAACTACAAGGGGGGTAGCGGAATTTGGTTGCTCGACCTTTGTAATAAGAGTCTTGTTAGGGAATAGATTTCTTAGTACTTTATAATCTATAGAAGCATGTGATTTGGTCTTATGGAATGTACACCATGGGGTATTGTGAGTGGTTGGGGATGAGGGAGAGGCTATATTAGAAGAACAAGAGGAGATGGATCATTTCTCGCCTAAGGAGATCGATTTGAGGACCCAATTTGTATTCCATAGCCGGGGCCCAAATAAATGCCTTGTCCAATGAAGTATTATCAAGAAAACAAACTTCTCGGTGAAAAAGCATTAGCAAACCAGAATTAAATTTGATAATTAGTACGTCTTCTAGATCATATATATGTTGTTCAATTTGCAACTTGCAGAAGACATCAATCTAAGATTGCACTCATTGATATGATAGTTGTCAAAGTTGTAACCATTTCGAAAGGATATTTTGTATATATCCTAGGGGATAGAAGTGTTCTCTTAAGGCCTAGAAGACATTATCCCAACATTTTATAGGTGTCGGTCTGTTCTCTGTTGGTTCTCCCGGTTCGCTAACCAAGGACATATTCTCCAAATGAGTGTCCCACCATGTTTGTGCCAGGAATTGCAATTGTAGACTCGCGATTTGAAGTTTCATTTCCTCTTCCATTTGTTGGACATGTTATAAATAGTTGGAGAGACTGTGAAGCCAAGATTAATCGATAAGCTCACCATTCATTTGGCCTGAGAATTTGGGCAATTGAAAGCATCTATCGAGATGAAATTTTCGTGGAGTGCAACATTGTTGCAACATAATCAGCTCTTGAAGATCCATGTCTACGTCATGGACTAGAAAGTTTGCAATTGAGGGCTCTTGACAGGGAGGCATGATTTTCATCCACTAAATGGATTGAAATCTATGAGCCTGAAAAAAAAAAAAAAATTCTTCAAAGAGGTTAATGGCTTCAAAGATCTTATGCTCTCATACCAATTAACCTACCTGCAGTTTTGAGAAACTGATTCAGAGAATCACATAACAAAGAATAGAGAATAACAGAACAATTCCCTGTAAATATCATCATTTATTATGAGGGAGAGATGTGCATTTTATAAACAATGCAAACATTCTCCTTATTAGATAAAAATCAAATATTTTGTAGGTACTGTCAAGGTAACTATGATTATGTTCTAATTTAGGGTTAATGGATTGAGGTTTAACTATGATTATGTTCTAATTTAGGGTTAATGGATTGAGGTTTACTTTTCGGATAGAGAGAAAATATCTATATATTTGTTTTGTGTTTCTCGTTAATTTTGTATTTTTTTAAAAAATTATTTACAAGCAATTTTTGTACATAATTAAAATGTAAAATATTAAAAGCTTATTTTGACATCTCGTTTTATTGTTGCACCCCTATAATAAAGTATAAATATAATTATATATAAAAATATAATTACATTTAAGTATAAAATATAATAATAATTAATTATAGTTATAATAATAAATTATAATTAAATATTGTTGTAATTAATATACATAAGTGTAAATGCATTCATAAATTTCTACTGTATATTTAATAATTATTATTAATATTTAGGTTATATCAATTATATTTATTAATTTTTATTATGTTTCTAATAATTATTAATGCTTGGCTCAGGTCAATTACATTTACCAATATAGTTGGAATCTATATATTCATATTAACAATTATTTACCTAAATATTTAAGTGACTAACCATCAATGGAACAGTTAACTAAATATTATTTAGTTGGATGTGATCATAGTCACATTTCTAACCATAAACTTCCAAATTCGGTATTGAATCAGTGGCCTCACAAATTCAATGAGGATCGGCTAATTTAATTCGCCTTTTCACTCAAAAATCATTTGGTCATTATTTTTTTACGGCTTATTACTGCTCGATATTGCGTGTTGTTTAACATGGATAGTCTGAAAACGGTTGACTAGGGATGTCGGTCTCGTTTGGTTGCATAGTAATCCATGTTAAAAATCTCTAGATGTGATTGAGGTTGAGTTAATATGTTGCAAGAGAGAAGGCTCATTGCTAATGACAGATCCTTAGTGTTAATATAGACCATAGCTTCGAGTAATAAATTAATATTAAGGGACATAACTCATTTTCTTATAATATTCAATCGATAGATATGTCTAGCAAATGTGAACAGTGTATAATTGGTACATAGCGTATATGATGGGTATATCCACTACTTACAACAATAATAATTTTTAGATGTATTTTATTAAAGTCTAATTATGTCTAATTATGAATATTTATATAAATAATAATAATCA